>JAJOOR010003443.1:0-56535 GCA_036250505.1 Solanum acaule
CCCCCCCCCCCCCCCAAAAAAAAAAAAAGACTGCGAATGCGCGGTTGACAAAGTCAATTTCTCCGAAGCGAGCATCATACAATATCTCTTGGCTATATAGCACAAGGTACCCCATGGACAATGCCAGCAGATCGTATGCCTGTCATAAGCATTATTCAAGTTAGTCATATATCCTTACTGCGTTTCACGCTTTAATAGTATTAGCATACAAGTGTGAATCAAGCCAGTTATGTAGATTTGGGTCCTTTCCCTATGTACCCTGGCCGCAAACAAGAAACATCCAAAGACAATTGTTGCACCTTGCAAAAATCTAGCGACAGCGTTGGAGAGAGATTTCTGAAGTTAGATATTGTTCAAATATAGAACATCACTCCTTCAATATTGTAATCCACGTAATTACCTGCGTTAAATTACAAATTAATAATCTATTTTCAAAATAAATAGAATGGTGTTCCTAATGTAATTAAATTACACAGATTGGTATTTACAATGCATATATATATACAAACTGGTAATCATATGGGTGGATTTAGACACCCCTAAACAAAATACATAACACACTTGCTATTAATTATGGTGTTTATAAAAACATATTACTCAATATCAATTACACTACACCATCTACACTTTCAATTACACATAATAATCTACCATCACAAATCAATAAGCATTATTACCAATTTACTATTTATTCAATTTTGTTATCTACACCAAATCAGGCAACTAAATACACCAAATAGACATACCCTAACATAAATTGGTAATCATGTTGGCATTCAAAATGGTTGACGATACCTAAATTAGTGTATAGACCAACATTTTCATCAAATCATTTATCAAAAAAGATACCAGCAATTTCGACATATTTAAACACCCAATAACAAACTACATAATAAATTTGATATGACTTCTGGTGTTTATAAACACATACTACACAATATCAATTACGCCAAATCGTCTATACCATGTACACCATCACTAATTATAACCAATTATTCAACATTGTTATCTATACCAAATAAGACAAATAAATACACCAATAGATGTACCAAAAATATTTACTGCTCATCTTGCTGGTATTGAAAAATGTCTGACGAGACATAATTTTCTTGTATAGACCAACATATTTTACCAAATCAGATATCAAAAACTTACCAGAATTTAATTGTAATCAAACAACCCTAAACAAACTACATAATACACTTGCTATGACTTATGGCGTTTATAAAAACATAATAAATAATATTAATTACACCAAAATCATCTACACCATCTACATTATCAATATACCATCACAAATAATAAGGATTATTTTCAATTTAACATTTCTTCAATTTGTTATCTATACCAAATCAGACAATTAAATACGCCAATATATATTGGTGTCTATTCAATGTCTAAAAGATACCAATTACACCTAATCACATACCATAAGTAATTTGAGAACTATGGTATAGAAAAATATAAATAACAATATATCACACACCAAAACAAACTATAGATTCATGGTGTCTTATATAACTCATGCAACATACCAATTACACCAGATCACATACCAAAAGTATTTTGCGAATTATGGTGTTTATCTATGGCCAAAATCATACGCAAGTGCACTAATCAATTAAACCTAATGTTATACCAAATAATATTCAGTGGATCAGATGTTTAATAATCACCAAAGTTGATTTCTCTAAACGACGTAATGTATACCACTCACACCAAAAAATAAACGATGAATAATAATATTTTTAAAAACATACTTCAGAATACCAATTTAACAACATCATCTCCACCATGTTCACTAGAGGTGTCAATATGAGCTGGCCCACCCCATTCGGGCTAACCCATACAGGCTTTGCAATTTGACGGGTCAAGTCGGGCTAGCCCATTTTTTATGTGGGCCAGAATATGGTTGGCCCAACCCACAAGTGTGTGGGCTACGGGCTTTGCCGGGCCAGCCCTTTTTTCTTAAAAGTTAATTTTTTATAATTTTTTAAATTAATTTATAATTTAAAAATATTGTCATAAATATCGACTAGTGTTGCTACTTGTTAATCAAATACACAAATAAAATTAACTATATAATATTTATTAAGTTTGATTTCAAGTAAAAACAAAAAGCGCTAAATAGAATATTAACCTAATTGTTTTCCACTGATCATAATAAAACACAAAAACTATGATAATATTCCATAGTCTATGGCCTATGTAGTAATTCCCTAGAAATTTAGGAACTTTATTTTATGTAGTACATATTTTATAAACATAATTTGTATTTAAATTGTAATATTTCAAACCTTAAACATATTTTGAGTGTAGACTCCTATTGTTTTTAATAGTCTATTTTATTTTTATTTTTTAATTAATTTTATTTGGCCCACGGGCCGGCCCTATCCATATTTCTCAAGCCCCACAAATTGACAGGCTTATTCAGGCCAGGCTAAAAAGCCTTTTTCTTAAATGGGCTCCAAAAATCGTAGCCCAACCCTATCAAATCACGGGTTAGGCTAGGCCGGCCCAACGGGCCTAGCCCATATTGACGACTCTAATGTTCACTATCAATTAAACCCATTAATATACTAAAAATGATTAATAATATTTATTGTTTATTCAAAAGTTAAATCCAGCCAATCGTTGCACCAGACCTTGTACCAAAGCATATGAATTTTATAGTAAAACACAAAAAACTTACAATTTAAATTAACGACTAAAATTAAAAATGACCTAATACATATTAACCAAAAAGACGTAATACATATTGTGAGAAAAACGATCATATGGAAAAAAATCCCAAATATATTAAAAAACACCAATTCAATCATTTTTTGTTTAAATATCTGATGTGTCCCATCGTCTATTGTGTTGAATTAGAATTGAAAAATTGTTGGTATCCATGTTTGAACAATTGATCAGCGAAGAAAGAGAGTTTTATTTTTGTTAAAAACCTTTCTTTATGGGAGAGAATATATAACAAATCTGAATAAATCGTGGAAGGTAAAATAATTGGAGAAAATCAAGGATTACGAGATAAGCGTGGCTGACTATTTCTATTTTTTTTTTATTACTATAAATTCTAGTTTGAAAAAAAAACTATTGTTATATAAGTGGGAAAAAAAGTATTGCTATATAGTAGTAATTAAGGTACTTAAGTTGTATACTTAAGTTTTTTTCCCCAAATTATAAATAAATGAGTATTAAGGGCATTAGTTAGCCCTAATTGAGTTTCTACCGTAAATAAACTTGCATTAGTAATTGAGGGGTACTGCAACGTGGGCTGCAAGATTTAATTGGGGTTTTGTTTATTTTCCTAAAAATAAAAAAGTATGTCTATATTTTATTTATGATTCACATGAGGTACATTTATAAAAAAAAAAAAAGTATGTTGTTAGTAGTAATTTGTAAGCACTTTTATTAAAGAATGTAGATGCTTCTAGAGTTGTGAGTAACCATCATTCCCATATTTTGGATGATAAAGTTAGTAGTTATACGTGAGAAATCGAGAACAACAATAATTATATTCTTACTTTTCATACAGTGAAAGTTCATTACAATATGCGTCTCATTCGAGAATAAAATTGGATACTTTTTAAATGTTTCCAAGTGTTCTAAATTCCTCATTCATAATGAAATGTCCTAATAAAATACATAAGTCTTCAAAAGGTTAAAATATGAACAAATCAAGAAAAAGAAAGAAGAAGAGATCAACATAAATAATATAATAACAAAAGAAAAAAAGATTACAAATACACTTTCAGACATTAATTTTTTTTGTAAAAAAATTAGCATTCGGACCTTAACTTTCTTGGAAAATTTTTAGCACAATATTCCCCTTCATTCTTGTCACAAGAAAATCCAAGCTCCTACAACTCAAAGTTAAAATAATAACAAATCAAGAAAAAAAAATATAAATAATATAATAACAAAAGAAAAAAAGATTACAAATACACCTTCGAACCTTAATATTCTTGGAAAAATTTATTACAACATTCCTCTTCATTCTTGTCATACGAAAATCCATGCTCCGAAAATTCAAGCTCCTAAAATTTAAAAAGAAAATCAAGAATAATTAAAAAGAATAAGCATGTAAATGAGGTTCCGACAGAAATGAGAAAATATATTTATATATGAGAATTTTATGAAAATATAAAAATGAAGGGAAGGTAAAAAGATTTTGTAACTAATTTGAAATTATAATGGTTAATTGGTAAAACTCATTTAATAGAAAATAAATGTGATTGAAATTTGTCATAATTTAAGATTTAAAATTGAAGAAGTGTTTTATTTTTTTTTAATAAATAAAAGAAATACAACAGAAGAAAAAGGAAGGGTCGTAGGAAATAATGAATATATTAAAAAAGAAATTATCTTTAATGTTTTGTAATTTTAATGACAATAACTTAAATGAGATTGATTGACATTAAAAATAATAATGGAAGAAAGAACACATTTATGTTAATAAGGAGAAGAGAGAAATAAAATATTTTATTTTAAAAAAATAATAGAAATAGAAGGTATAGAAAGAAACACATTTATGTTAATAAGGAGAAGAGATAAATAACATATTTTTATTTTAGAATAATAATTGAACGTATAATATTAAATTTTAATAATAAAAACTTTTTAAAAAAAAGGTAGAAAAAGGACATAAGGAAAAGAAATATTTAAAAAATAGATTTTTTACGTTGAGGCAAAATGGCAGCCTTTTAAAATTCCTTTTTTAGGGAGGTATAAATGCTCATCAAGTAATACTAATTAATAGCAATTAATATACATACACACATAATATTATTGTGTAAAAAAAAAAAAAAAAAAAAGGCCCTAAATTTTAAGAAAATAGATAAATAATTTTTTTATCATTGAGGCATGTCACATCAGCGGACTGAAGATTCTCCTTTATATATATATATTGATTGATTGATTGATTGTAAGTCCTAACACTTAAAACCTTGAAATTAATATTTTTATCTTACATAAATCTTATTTAAATTATAAAAATAAAATAAATTAATTATTCAATCAAAAATATGAGAGAAAAGGATTCACATTTTAAAAACAAATTTTTAATATGGAATTCTTATCATATTGGATGTATATAGCATTTATATTTTTTAACATCAATTACCATTTTTAATTATTTTATTTTATTGACTATACTTTTATTAATTAGCGGGAAATACATGTGCAAAAGCATGTACACTAAATTAGTATATTAAGAAACACAAATGCCCTTAATAAAATATTGATGTAAGAACTTTAATTTAAAATCTTTAACTCAATCACCCTTTGCATAAAAGAATGAAAACAATTTTAATGATGGAAATATATTCATTTAATATCCTTTGCCATATCGTGTATTAAAATATTAAATTGTTAGCTAAAATTTCATAGACCTATTATTAGTGATCTTAGATGTTTTAGTTCTATATATAAATAAAATTAATTGTTATATTTATTATATTACCAAAAAAAATACTATTATTAATATAAAGGGTTAAATTTATAAAAGATATTGTTATGAAAACGCTGTTGCTACTATAGTTAAAAATTATGTTATAAAAAATATAGTATAATATAATATATTATAAAATTAATTCCCCAAATATTTGGCTTTTTATAGTGAACTGTTATAATATAAAGAATGTATACAAAGGTCTTATTATATGTTCACCTTTATTACTCTTTAAAGAAACATACCCAGGGTCTGCCCGCTAATCTTTTTATTGCATTAACTTTATGGCTAATTTGAAAGACTCGTAATGATTATACTTTTACGTGTATCATATCTTGTTAGCCAATCTGTGTTTAAACAGTACTACTGATTACCAGAAACTTTGCAAGCCTTAATGTTTTAACCTCGTTCCTGAACATTGTCTTCATCATGAGAATGGATTGAGTTGATTGACAATGTCGAACTGTCAGTCACAACTTTGTTTTTCTCCTTGAATCTAGCTCTTGGGATCTCCAGTCTTCTAGATAGAGTTACCTCCATGATGACTTGTCCTAAGCCGTAAACTCATTCCATTAGATGATCCTTCAACTGCCTCTCTTACTAGGCCTTTCGTTAGTGGATCTGACACATTATCGCTTGACTTCACATAGTCAACTGTGATAATTCCACTAGAGAGTAGTTGTCTTACGGTACTATGTCTCTGTCGTATATGACGAGACTTCCCGTTGTACATGACGCTCACTGCCCTACCTATTGCTGTTTGACTATCACAATGTATGCAAATAGGTTCCACATGTTTGGGCCAGAATGGAATATCCTCTAAGAAATTCCAGAGCCATTTAGCTTCTTCACCGGTCTTATCTAAGGCAATAAATTCAGATTCCATTGTGGAGCGAGCGATACATGTCTGTTTGGATGATTTCCAAGAGACTGCCCCTCCTCCAAGTGTAAACACAAAACCATCTTACTTCATTTGACTCGATGATCCAATTTGCATCACTATATCCTTCAATCACGGCTTATTATAATGCAAAACATAGTGTTGTGTATGTTTTAGTTACCCCAACACACGTTTCATTGCCATCCAGTGAGTTTGATTAGGATTACTAGTGAACCGACTCGATTTGCTAATAGCATATGCTATATCTGGTCGCGTACAATTCATAATATACATCAAACTTTCCAACACTCTGGCATATTCCAATTGAGAGTCACTTTCACCTTCATTCTTTTGAAATGTAAAGCTTAGATCAATTGGAGTTTTGACATTGTTGAAATTCAAGTACTTGAACTTATCTAATACACTTTCAATATAATGAGATTGAGATAATGCAGTCCCTGAGGAGTTTTGAGAATCCTGATCCCTAAGATCAAATCAGCAACTCCTAAGTCCTTCATATCGAACTTGCTGGATAGCATGCGCTTAGTAGCATTTATATCGTCAATATCATTACTCATTATTAACATGTCATCAACATACAAACAAACAATGACTTCATGATTCGAAACGTTGTTAATGTAAACACACTTATCACATTCGTTAATCTTGAATCCATTTGCCAACATTGTTTGGTCAAATTTAGCATGCCAATGTTTGGGTGCTTGCTTGAGCCCATAAAGCGACTTCACAAGCATGTACACTTTCTCTTCTTTACAAGGAACTACAAACTCTTCAGGTTGTTCCATGTACATTTCTTCCTCCAATTCTCCATTTAAAAAGGTTGTCTTGACATCCATTTGGTGGATTTAAGATCATGCACTTCCGCTAGTGCTATTCACATCTTAATTGATATTATCCTTGTTACTGGAGAGTATGTATCAAAGTAGTCCAGACCTTCATTTTGTCTGTATCCTTTGACTACTAGTCTAGCCTTATATTTGTCAATAGTCCCAGTGGCTTTCATTTCCTTTTAAAGATCCACTTTGATCCTAAAGGTTTATTTCTTGGAGGAAGATCAACCAATTCCTAAGTATGGTTACTTAAAATTGATTCGATCTCACTATTGACTGATTCTTTCCAATACGTTGACTCAGACGAAGACATAGCTGCTTTAAATGTTTGAGGCTCATTTTCAAGCAAGAATGCCACAAAATCTAGTTCGGAAGAAGTGGATTTCCATTGGCAATTACTACACCTAGGATCCTCGTTAGGTTGTGTATTTTTCATTAATTCTTCACATGGTCGTTTAAGTCTTTCACTTGTCGACTCGCATTCAGTTTTATATGGATAAATGTGTTCAAAGAACTCAGTGTTATCTGACTCAATTATCGTATTAACATGAATTTCAGGATTATTAGATTTGTGAACCAAACACCGACAAGCCTTACTGTTCACATCATATCCAATAAATACACAATCCACTGTTTTGGGTCCAATTTTCACCCTCTTGGATAAAGGAATCTCTACCTTGGCTAGGCACCCCCACACTTTGAAATATTTCAAGTGGGGTTTCCTTTCTTTTCATAACTCATATGGAATCAATTGCGTTTTGCTACGAGGTACCCTATTGAGTATCTTGTTAGCCGTAAGGATGGCTTCCCCCCACAAGTTTGGCGGTGAACCAGAACTAATTATCAAGGCATTCATCATTTCCTTTAATGTTCTGTTCTTCCGTTCCGCCAAACCATTTGACTGTGGAGTATAGGGTGTAGTAGTTTGATGAATAATATCACATTCCAAACATATCTCTGCAAAAAGAGATTCGTATTTTCCACCCTATCACTTCAAATCATTTTTATCTTTAGATTCAATTGATTTTCCACTTCATTTTTGTATTGCTTAAATACATCAATTGCTTCATCCTTATTATTAAGCAAATATACATAACAAAATCGAGTGCAATCGTCAATAAAAGTTATAAAATACTTTTTTCCACTGCGAGATGGTATTGACTTCATATTGCATATATTTGTGCGAATTAAGTCTAAAGGTTTAGAATTCCTGTCAACAGACTTATAAGGATGTTTAACAAACTTACATTCCATACAGATTTCACATTTCGATTTATCACATTTGAAATCAG
Organism: Solanum acaule; assembly: GCA_036250505.1. Taxonomy (NCBI): domain Eukaryota; kingdom Viridiplantae; phylum Streptophyta; class Magnoliopsida; order Solanales; family Solanaceae; genus Solanum; species Solanum acaule. The sequence goes on from JAJOOR010003443.1 coordinate 8,473, forward strand.
GCAATATTTCTAAAGTAATCAATTTTCGCAAGGCTTTGTAATTTACATGTCCCAAATGGGCATGCCATAAATCATTTGACTCCAATAAGTAAACAGAAGCATAATTCTTATTAATACTGTCAACAACCATTACATTCAGTTTGAAGAGGCCCTCAGTGAGGTAGCCCTTTCCTAAGAACATCTCATTCTTACTTATTACAGTTTTGTCACTAACTAGGACACACTTAAACCCGTTCTTAACGAGCAGTGCAGCAGAAACTAAATTCTTCCTAATAGTAGGAACGTGCAGAACGTTGTTCAAAGTCAACACCTTGCTGGATGTCATTTTCAACATTACTTTTCCAGTTCCTGCAATTCTTGTTGTTGTTGTGTTCCCCATGAATAAATCTTCATTGAACTCAGCAGGATTATACGTTGCAAAGGCTTCTTTTGCAGAGCAAATATGTCGAGTGGCACCTGAGTCGAGAAACCACTCCTTGGAATTTTCAACTTATAAGTTTCACTCTGAGATCATTGCACAGAGGTCATCTGCATCTTCCATCTCTTCCACGATGTTTGCTTGTCTTTTGCATTTGTCCTTGTCCTTTCTTGGAGCACGACAGTCAGAAGACTTGTGACCAGCCTTACCACAGTTGTAACAATTGTCCTTGAATTTCTTCTTGGCCTGTTCTGACTTTTGTCCGTTGGACTTCTTTCTCTTCTTACCTTTGGTAAGAGCTTATTCAATAATATTAACTCCCATTATTGTTGAATTCCCACGAGACTTCTTTCTGGCGGTCTTGTTAGCTTCCTCGATCTTGAGCCGAATCACAAGATCTTCAAGCTTCATTTCCTTACGTTTGTGCTTCAAAATAATTCTTGAAGTTGTTCCACGAAGGAGGTAACTTCTCAATCATTGCAGCCACATGAAAAGCTTCATTTACTACCATATCCTCAACAATCAGATCATGGAAAATAAGTTGAAGCTCCTGCACTTGTGATCCAACAGTTTTACTATCAGACATTTTATAGTCTAAAAACTTTGCGACCACAAACTTTTTTAAGTATGCATCTTCTGTCTTATATTTCTTCTCAAGTGCATTCCTCAATTCTTTCGAAGTTGTCATTGCACTATAAACATTATACAAGTCATCCTCTAAGGCATTCAGAATGTAGCCCTTACATAGGAAGTCTGCTTGTGTCCATGCTTCAATAATCATGAACCTTTCTCTATCTGACATATCAGCAACAGGCACTGGAGTTTCTTCATTAGCAAATTTCTGCAGACCAAGAGTGGTAAGCCAGCAAAATATCCGTTGCTGTCATCCTTTAAAATTCACACTAGAGATTTTTCCCATTTTCTCTGTTGGTGGTACAACAGTTCGGGATGGTGCAGCAACAACCACCGTAACATTATCATTTGCCATTTCAGAATCAGAATTTGTAATAAACAGAAATTGATACAAATGACTCAGTAAGCAATAATTTAAATTATAAACTTAATAGAAGTATAAAACCACAAAGGTTTTTGTCTCCACCAGAAACACAGATTAAAATAAAATAACTAATTTCCTTAAGATTGTTAGCCAATCTGTGTTTAAACAGTACTACTGATTACCAGAAACTTTGAAGAAACACGAAGTTACCAAAGTTTCAATGAACCAGTGAAGAACATAAATTAATTAACAAAACTAAAATCTGTAAAAACGTACCAGAATCTGAAGAATAGAATGGAAAGAAGATCAAGCCCACTGAATGCACAGTGTCCCCTTAAGGAAATTATTCCCCTCTAGTATCCGAGGTTTGATTTGGAATATGTCCTGCCAGGATAGAATGATCTCAATCACTAATGTATTGATACCCAAAACTCTGGTGTCAGCGAGCCACTCAACGACAGTAAAGTACACGATTAAGTTTTATGCAGAAGAAGAAGAAGAACAATTCAGAAATTTCGGAAGTAAAAATCTAAGGAATCAAAGATATTTATAGACGAGGAACTACTTTCAAAAGGTTGCCACCTTTCAGAAACCACACGACCATTTACAAAAGTTTGCAACCTTTCAGAACAGTCATCTCCAACGGTGGGAAATTCAAATAAAATGGGAAAGTGTTTTAAATAAAACGGGTCACGCGGATCCGAGTCGGGTCAGAAAGTTTCAGTTAATTAACTAAATAATTGAAACGTTTTGGCCATTCAATTAATTTAATTAATTAAATAATCCAAAGCCGAGCCGAGCGAGCGACAACGATGACGGCGCGAAGGGGGTCCCTCTTTCCAACCCTTTTTACAACTAGTAAAAGTGTTTCTCCATTTAAACACTTCAATTTTTCTTTCCACCACCAATGAGGGAGAAATGCCTTTTCTTAAAGCATAAGGGGATCTTTTTCAATTCCTCTTATCATCTTCCCTCCATTTCCCATTAACTCTTTCTATACCCAACATATCTCACCTTACTCATTCCACTATCTCAAAGTTTGTTACTGAATACTACTATCTAGAACATGCTGACAAGGCCAAAAATTTTAAAGTGCAAGTACCTCCCAAACTTACTACACAAATCAACAGTAGAACATATGTAGAGGGAGAAAAATGCAGTAGCAGACCAACTTTCTTGTTTTGGCTTAACTATGGACAACAACAGGATACGAATCTTTTAACAACCACCCATTTTTGCGATGGAAATGTTGGGTGTGAGTTTTGTGGACTTGGATAGTTCTTTTTGTTTTTTCTTTTCATCTTTTATTATTTGTGGTTTGCTAATCCGAATACATGAGATAACAGGAAACACTGCACGGTGATCAAGGAAGAGTGCAAACTACTAGAATCATGGACAAGGTTGTTTTAGATAACTAGTTGTTTGCATCAAGTTTTTGTAATCAATACTTTTGTAATCCTCTGTCCTACAACTCTAACACGCTAGATAGTTTTTGTAATCCTTATAACACGAGCCACGATCTTTATAGCTCGAACTCTAGAATACGTGGTGAATAACATATTGTATCCCTCTAACTTGATCAACAAATCTTTAATGTTTTAATAAAAGTTTGACCTTTAAGAAAGAAAAAAAAAGATATTGAAATTGAGAGAAGCATCGGTAGCAATAGTCCTTTGGTTCTAATGAGGATCAATTATGTTAAAGTCAAATTTTGGATCAACAAGGTGATGAATCCACAAAAACATATAGGTTATTGTTGTTGTAAATTTCTAAAGTTTTCAGGGAGGAAGGAGATGAAAAAGATTGAATAAATTGATTTTGGAATATAAAAATTATGAATTTTGTTTTTATTAGGGGTTGGGTTCCGATTAAAAAGATGGAATCGGATAATTTCAATCAAAATTGACTAATTTTGGTTAATTTGAAAAAATTGTCAAACTAAAGGGTATGTCTATTGGGTTTTGTTACGACAAGGATATGAATAGTCACATAGTATAACAGAGGATAAAGTTGAGGGATATTTTTTACCATTATCCCTTAAATCTATTTAATCTTTTTTATGAAATCAAAATGCTTATACACAATGTATATTTGCGTTCACTCAAAAATATGGACATTAATAAACATTTAAGATATATATATATAACTCAATTGTTGACCCAACTTTTAGTCTTTGATGTTGAGATCATCAGTCCCCTGAAACTTCATACCTCTAAATTTAGCCGACAATGAAAAAATAGGCAATGACTATGTAACACCCAATCTATTCAGAATGTCTACCTTCAGAGTAAAACCAAGAGTGATTAATATGCTAAGAAAAATGTGTTATGAGGTATTTGAATTATATAATGATCGTATTTTAAGTTTTGAAGTTAAACAAGTTATATAATAAAAGTCAACGAAAGTTATCTCAAATTACTTTCTTAAACTTTTTTGAAGTTTGAGTCAAATATCTCGGAGTTTTTCTCCCAGTATCAAAAGTGTTAGAGGGCCCAAATATTATCAAATCGAAGGTCTACGAGCCTAGTTTCCAATGCAACAAATTGTTTATACATACAACTTCAGAATAGAAAGATATCTATATTTTTGCGAGACTATGCAATGAAGGCGCGAAATGCACCCCCTAGGTCGGTGAAAGCTTATAAAGTTGTTTCTTCTTCATTTTTTTTCTATTATAAAATCAACTGTGTAGCTTGTTATGAATGTAATCAATTAAAGCCAATATTCACAGTTTTCCTGTTGTTCTTAGGACGATATTCATGGACTCTATATTATTTGTCATGAGCATATTGTATCTTTTGTTGGTATGAAATAAATGTGTTCATCTTTTGGGTGGTTCCTCTTTCATGCATTTTATAATAACTTTGTCAACATTTTTTATCTGATCCATAAAATAAGTAAATTCATTACGTTTGTAGGTTGTTGTATTATAAAAGAGTGACAAACTACAACTGAGAATTATCTTTGTCTTAAAACTTTCTCTATGTGATAAATGCATATCCATGATGGCACTCTGAATAGACATTAGCAATTACATTTTCATTGAACGGATAACGATTTAATAAAGGTGAATAATTGTTTACTATCTCAATTACATTTTTCAACTGATAAAAATCGATTATGAGATTCATTATTTTTTGAGTTCACAATTTCCAAAGCCAAAGAAAATATGTTGTTGTTGTTGTTGTCGTCGTCCTTTGATGCTATTATCATGAGGACACCGTAACATTTGAACTTCAAAAATATTGCATCTATTGTTATTATCGGCATATAGTTCAACCAACCGGTGATTGAAGCTCCATAAATAAAAAATGTGTACTTAAATCAATGTTGAGCAAAAAAATGCTAGTGCCATTTTACATTTAATTTTCATAATTAGTATGAAAACTTCTTGAACTAAGTCTTGCCCATGAGGTAGGATTTATGTATATTTTTACAAGGTAAACACAATAAAGAAAGTATAAATATATGCCCCTAGGGCATGAGTCTCAGTATTTAGACAAATATAAACATTATACTGAAACATCAAAAGATGGGCTTTGATCCATTAGAAAGGTACGTTGAAATTTAACATATGTTCAAGTCAATTCTTCAACTAAAATATCAATCTTCAACTTCACTATATTTCTTAGTTGGTGTCACGCTGCGAGATTATCCCCTAGACACGGTGCTTATAGCCACAAGTGTCCCCAAGCTAATCTTGTGGCATGTCATGACACTAAGATAGCATAATAAGACTAAAAATGTTGAATGTGGAATATAAAGTTTGAATAGTCTATTATAGCACTAGATAAAAATCTGATAAAACAATATAATTGGAATCTAACAGTCTGTTTGAAAGTCTCTACTAATGTGAGTTTGTAGGACAAGCCCCTAGTTAAATCTAACTTTGTAAACTGAAGTAATGTACCAAAGGAAATCATAAAATATATTTCCTCGAATCATGAGGACTCACCGTGATACTACTAATAGATGATCGGAGTAGAACTAATCATGGACCTAACAATGAACATCAGAACCTTTATTATCAAATAATATAGGAAGAAAAGTATGTAATCAGTACTTGAAATGTACTGAGTATGAGAAAATACATAATAAACATGATATCTAAACATATGAAAGTTGTAAAACATGCTAATGCAGTGATCGAATATATAATCATGGAAATTGTGCAAAACTGAACTGATATATCTGAAATACATACTCAATGTAATATCTGAAAATCTGATTGTGAAAGATATTAAAATCTACATAAACTATGTGAAATACTACATGATGTTCAATGTTGTCACGACCCAAAGTACACCCTAGACGTGAAATGGCATATAAGCAGGGGCAAACCTAGGTTGTATCTAGGAGGTTCACCCAAACCCCCTCGATCGAAAAATTACGTTATATATATAGGGCCAAATTCTGATTTTATGTGTACATATATTAAAATGAACCCCCTAAAAATAAGTGAGAAGCTTTAGCTTAATGGATAAGGGGTTCAGCAGTGGTTTTTACGTCGTGAGTTCGAATCCCATACGCAGCAATTCCTCTTCTGTTATTTTTTACCCTTTTTAATGCATGGAATTGGGCTCAACTTTTTGTTTAAATTTATTATACAGTTTTTTTTTTATTCTTCTTATATCTATTAGTCATTTTATATCAACATAATTTTATGTACAACTCTTTAAAAATGATGAATTATATATATAAAGATAAATTAGATGTATTTGAATGAAGAAACTAAAAATCGTCAATATCCTTTTAATAATATATATTTAATAGAATTCATGGGATTTCTTTTCTATTTTTTCAATTCTATTTTAGAGAGATGGAAACTAAACTTATTTGATTTATTCGTCTTTTTTTTTTTCAACAAGTGATGACTAACCTAGTAAATTAAACTACATGAACTAAAAAATTGACGATGTCATTTATTTATCTTCTGAATATGCATTATAATATTAGTCAATCTATACTTACACACTTTTAGAGAATCTTGATAATTTTCCTAGTAATATGTGTTTGAATGGATACTAATTTAAAAAAAAATGCAAAATAAAGTAAAGCATTACAAAATAAAAGTATAAAAAGTACAAGAAATTTTAAGAATGTTCAATGGAGCAGGGTAAAAGTAGGAAGAAATGCTTAATGCAGTACGATAAGGTAATATAAATTTAACTGGTTAAGGTAAATATTTTTCTTCTCCGTCTCGCTTCCTTTTTCATCCTTTAATTTTCACGTGTTTTAGGAATTAACTTATGTAATACAACTGATCCACTAATTTTTTTTTATCAACGTAGCTTTGTTCTCAATATCTTTGATTAGTTTGGTGTTAACTTTTATCAACCAATGAGATACCTTGTACAAAAAGCATGTCGGGGTTACTACGCTCACCGCGCACTTACATTACCACATGAGCTTCTTCTTTAAATTTCGAACCCCCTGGGCTTAATTCCTGGATCCGCCACTGCATATAAGACCTTGAAAAGCCCTACACAAGTCACTTAAAATACATATACACAACAACATAGAGAAAAGCATGAAATCTCATAAGAATTACTGAGTTTGACATATAAGCAAAAGTATATCAAAATCTTGACAATCCATTTATTACATCAAAAGAGTGGTTGGGATGTAACCCGTACACCACATACAAAGTTTAAAAATGAAAACATAAGGAAAGCAATAAATGTGACATTGTCCTCGAAGTATGAGGACTCACCAAGTCTTCAAAATCTATAAGTGCTCAGTAGCCACGAGCAGAGGGAGAAGAATCATCACACCCTACATTATTAAACAATGTAGGTACAAGTATGCATTAGTACATGAAATGTACTAAGTACGAGGGATATGTATAAACATGAAAACATGTTCATAAAGGGACAAAATAGAAAAACATGATATGCATGACCAAACTAAACATAGTAAAACCTTTAAAGAAGAATCGTAAAATATGAACATGGTCAATGCAATTTATAATTATATGAAAGCTTCATAAAACCTTAGAAAGTAACTTGGTTCATTTTGTGGGATATTAGGTTTAACCGACAATAGACCATGTGAACTAACCATGAAATCTGATGTAACTTCCACATCGAATAAGGGAGAGTCTACTTGCCAAGGTAGGACTCTGTATCATATCATATGCTATTTGTGGATCCACTAGCTAGGTCATTTAAGAAAATTCCTACGGGAGCACTTAGTTTGGAACTAGAGGTTGCTACTAGAGACTACCCTATTTGAGCCTTCACCTCAAAGTTCTCTCGATGCGAAGTTAAATCCCAACAGAATATTTAATTTCATAAACATAATCATCATACATGGAAAAGCTAAATTTAGTTACTAATCCAAGCTTAAATCATTATAGAGTAGCTCCTTACACCATGTGTGAGAAAACCTTTCACCATCCACAATTTCTTAATTGAGAAATCCTTTCACAAATTCATTGATGCTTATTTTGAAAGAAATCTTTAGATCATAAAACATATTTATATAAATCATGTATAAACTTCCATAAATCATCATTCACAAATTCATAACTCTCTTAATAAACTCATATCTTCATAATTTTATAGTCAAAATCATGAATAATGCATGAGTCTTATAGAAATCAATAGTGAATCATGTCCGTTAATTAAGACATGCATATGAAGATTTAAATTGAACAATAAAATCAACATCAATTAAGACCCGTTAAGATCGCATGAAACCCTAAGCAATTTAGGAGAAATTGAATTGGAAACTTAAAAATCCTTTGGGACCATTGGATAAATGCAATCCAATGGTGAAATCTCACATTGCTTGATAATCAAAGCCCAAAAGAAATGGTGAGTTGAAGACTTTAAATTGAAACCCTATCTTCTTCTTCCTTAGCTTGATAGAGAATTGGGGAGAATGAGTTTGGTTGAGATTTGGGAATTAGGAGAATGAATTTAGAATGGGTAATTTTAGGAGTTAGACATCTTATATACGGCTTATAATTAGGGTCAAAACAACATATTTTAGGTATTAAATGCATAGAACAAGACTTAAATAGCCCTGACTTAAAAACTGCTGAAACACCCTCTACAAAGCCTTTCACGGACCATTATCGCTTCACCGTCCGTGAAGGCTATCGTGAACCAGAGGAGCGTCTAGGATTTTCCAAGTCAATCTCTAGGACGGGTCTACCGTCTGTTGACCCTTCTACTAGTTGTGAACCTATCCATGAATCATTGCCTTAGAATAATCTTCACAAAGCTCGGGTTCAAGGATGAGTTTACTGACCGTGGAACATTCCCCCATCCTTGAATCCTTCCTTAGACCCTTGACTTGGATCATTTTTCACAAGGTTCGGGTTCAAGGTTGGGTTCACTGACCGTGTACCCCTTTAACCTTTCTTGAACCCGTCCTTAGACCACCGTAGGATTTTTTTCACAAAGTTTGGGTTCAAGGTTGAGTTCATTGACCGTGGACCCTTTCACCTTCCTTGAGTCCGTCCTTAGACCACTACCTTAAGATTTTTTTCACAAGGTTTGGGTTCACTGACTGTGGAGTACCCTTTCACTTTCTTTGAACCCATCTTTGGAAGTCTTTTTTTTTACAGATTTCAACTTACTTTTCTCATTCCAACTTCCAATTGACTTTTTACACTTCCGAGGTGTTACAAATGTACTTCTCCCACACTAAAAAGATAGGGTCCCACTTTTTAAGGTAAGGACCATGATATCTGAGCTAAGGTGGATCTTGTCAATCCCCGAGGCTACCCCCTTGACGTAAACACGAGACTTAGGATCACGAATGACCCCAAGCTAACCCTGAGCTGCATATCGTGAGCAAATGGAATATATATTTATGAAAAGATGAACTAATGCAGAAGCTAAAATCTGAGATAACTAATAGTAGGGAATACCCATAATTGGTCTGAACATATGAAATGTGCTAAGAGTTCAATAACAACTGAAAGATCAAACTCAAATCTAAAGATGAATCTGATACTATGTTTGAATTAAGCCTCTAACTGACTAGAGATGTTGGGACATGCCCCCAACTAACTCTAGTAAGACTGAAATTAATATGAAACACTAAAATGGAAACCATGTCTATCATCCTTAAAGTATGAGGACTCACCACAGATGCTGCTAAATACGGATCGGGAACCGATCTACACGTGCTCTGAATGCTGAGGACCTGAACCTACATCACGAAAAGATGTAGCGCAGAGTATGCGTTAGTACTTGAAAGTATTGAGCATGCAGGATAGGATAAAGCTGAATAAACATATAAATAAACATAGCATACTAAGCAATGATATAATCTAAACATGATGAAGATACTGAAATATACTGAATATGAACTAAACTGAATGCAATGACCAAGTACATAACATGTTGAAACTGAATACTGAAAATATATATCTGAAAACCTAGTCAAATGCACTAGAGTCTGACTGTGGGAGCTGTTAATAACTGACATAAAACCACGTGAGCTAAATGTGGAGTCCAATGTATACACCCCATCGAGAGGATCCAATATACCTGGCCAGGGGTATAAAGGCATGACTAGCGTGATCACTAAATCTGATGCCCACAAGGGGGACTTATAAACCTACAGGGATACGTAGTTCTGGGACTATGAAGGTGACTGACCCTAGTCCAACTCGGTATTTAGCCTACTCCCAACTGGAAATGTGTACAATACAACATAACTGAAATATACTGGATAGCCCAATATTCTGATATGCTAACTGAAAATGCAACATTTAAGTACTTATAATGAAACATTCTTAACTGGAGCATGTATATATGTTTAATCTGACCTAGAAAGTGTAATTTATGAACTAAACGAATCTACACAACTAGGGTTCTGAGTTTCATGCAAGAAGCTAAGCAACAATGTTATGAAACTATGATAATCTTATTAAGGATACTATAACAGCTAAATCGCAACAATTCTCTAAAGTTCTAGAAACTCTAGGTCTAACAATAAGAAAAGGGAATCAAGAATCCGATTGAATTATATGGACTTAATGGGCAAAAGGAACCCACTAGTGAAATCCCACATACCTGGTGATGAATTTCACGAAGAAATCTTTTGATTTCAGGGCTGGACTGAAGAAAACTTGTTGTGTGTTCTTGAGAAAGCTTTTGCCTGTTTCTTCCCTTTTTGCTCTAAGTTTGAATAATTTTGGTGACTGAATCGCTTAGGGTATGTTCTGATTTAGTTGTTAGGCTTAAACTAACCAAAACTACATAATTTAGGGGTCAAACGGCGTAGTTTAGGTGTCCAATGCATTGGGGAAAATATCAAAATGACTCTAACTTAAAAGTTGTCGGGGCCAACGACGGGCCTGACCGACGGACCGTGGATGGACCTACGGCCCATCCTGTCATCTCGTCATTTGGCTTCAGAGAATTGGCAACTGGGGTCTAAACCACAGACCTGGACCACGGACTGTAGTCCCACCTACGGTCCGTAGGTCGTGGCGTGGTTCTGGAATCTTTCTGATATTTCTGGGTGGAGTTGAGGTGGCCAACCACAGAGCCCACCAATGGTTCATGGGTCAACCTATGGTCTGTAGGTGGCCTCCATTTGTGGCATCTGCAACTTCTGAAAATCTGCATTTTATCCCTTTTTGAACCTGGGGTGTTACATTATCTCCCCCTTGGGAACATTCGTCAAAGTTCCAAGAACATGCGAATATGCGGAAAATGCAAGACTAACTGAAGGAACATGACACTAAGATTGAATTTATGCAAGAGTAAACTGAGAGACTAAAAAGGAACTATTACTTCAAGCTGGAATGGAATCAGAGGGAAAGAGATGAGGATATTTGGCCTTCATAGTTGCTTCTGCTTCCCAAGTAACTCCCTCTACGGATTGACTCTTCCACAAAACCTTAACTGAAGCGACTTCTTTGCTTGTCAACCTACGAACCTGACAATTAATAATTTCAACTGGAACCTCCTCATAATTGAGACTATCCTTCACGGCCACACTTTCTAATGGTACTATTGAGGCTGGGATCACCCACACACTTCTTCAGCAAGGAAATGTGAAAGACTGGATGGACTGCTACTAGTTATGCTGGCAACTCTAACTCATAAGTCACTTTACCAACCCTTTTCAAGATCATGTAAGGACCTACATATCTAGGACTGAGCTTCCCTTTCTTGCCAAATCTCATTATCCCTTTCATAGGTGACACTTTCAGAAAAACCCAATCATCAATTTGGAACTCTAAGTCCCTTCTCCTTACATCTGCATAGGACTTCTGACGACTCTGGGTTGTCTTAAGTCTATCTCTGATAAGCTGAACTTTTTCCATAGCATCATAAAACGACTCTAGCCCTATTAAGGCTATTTCACCTACTTCAAACCAACCAACTGGAGATCTGTACCTATGCCCATATAATGCCTCATAAGGGGCCATCTGAATACTGGAATAGTAGCTATTATCGTAGGCGAACTCTATGAGAGGTAGGTGATCATCCCAATTACCCTTGAAATCGATCATGCAAGCTCTCAACATGTCCTCTAAAGTCTGAATGGTACACTCCGCTTGACCATCTATCTGTGGATGAAATATTGTGCTAAGATTTACCTGAGCACCAAGACCATTCTGAAATGACTTCCAGAAATGAGAAAACCAAGGAACTCTATCCGAGATGATAGACAAAGGAACCCCATGCAACCTAATTATCTCATTAATGTAAATCTTGGCCTAGTCTTCCACCGAATCTGTAGTCTAAACAGCCAAAAAGTGAGCGGACTTGGTAACTCTATCTACTATCACCCAAATGGAGTCATGTTGTCTGTGAGTACGAGGTAAACCTATGATGAAATCCATGTTTATCATTTCCCACTTCCATGTAGGAATGTTCATCTCTTAAGTCATACCTCCTGGTCTCTGGTGTTCTACCTTAACCTGTTGACAATTAGGGCTCTTAGCCACAAAATATGCTATATCCCTCTTCATGCCATTCCACCAAAAGACTTCTCGCAGATCATAATAGATCTTGATGGCACCTGGATGAATTGAATACGTGGAGTTATGGGCTTCTGTAAGGATCTGTTGTCTTAACTCACCCACCTTAGGAACACATAATGACCCTGGTAGTGAAACACACCATCTCCCCCTTGGGAGAAAACCTCAACCTTCTGCTGATGAACTGCACCCTTCAATTAAAGCAATATAGGGTCACTGTCTTGTTTCTCCTTAACATCTGCTACCAATGAAGATTCTGACCCATTCTGAACTATCACACCATCATCTGATATGTTCATGAGGCAAACTCCTAAGCGAGCAAGCCAATGAACATCCTTTGCCAATTCATTTCTTTCTTCCTCAACATGTGATACACTACCCATAGATAGTCTACTAAGAGGATCGACTACTACATTGGCCTTACCAGGATGGTAAAGCACATTCATATCATTGTCCTTGAGGAATTCAATCATTCTCCTCTAACGAAGATTCAACTATTTCTGGGTGAACACATACTTAAGGCTCTTATGATCTGTGAACACATCTATGTGAACACCATCCAAGAAATGTATCCAAATCTTTAGGGCAATTACTACAGCTGGAAGCTCGAGGTCATGAGTCGGATAGTTCTTCTAATGTACCTTAAGCTATCTAGAAGCATAACTTATAACCTTACCTCGCTTCATTAACACAGAACCTAGGCCGACTCTGGATGCATCACAATAGATCACATAACCGTCTGAACCCTCTGGTAGAGTCAAAACATGAGTTGTACTAAACCTAGTTTTCAGTTCTGAAACGCTCCTCTCATACTCATCTGACCACTGAAACTTGACTTTTCTCTGAGTCAACTTGTTCAATGGAGAAGCTATGGATGAAAATCCTTCCACAAACCTTCTGAAAAAACTGGAAAAACCCAAGAAACTTCTGCTATCTGTAGGAGAGGTGGGTCTAGGCCATTGCTTCACTGCCTTTATTTTCTGAGAATCCCCTCAGATCCCGTCGCTAGATGCGCTATGACCAAGGAAGGCAACTGATTGTAACCAAAACTCACATTTGTTAAACTTAGCGAATAACTGGCGATCTTCGAGAGTCTGCAGAACAACTCTCAGATGAGTCACATATTCTTCCTCATTCCTAGAGTAAATGAGGATATCATCAATAAAGATGATAATGAACAAGTCCAAATAGTGCTTGAACACCTTGTTCATAAATCCATGAAAGTTGCAGGAGCATTGGTTAGTTTAAATGACATAACTACAAATTCATAATGATCATACCGAGTTCTGAAGGCTATTTTTGGGATGTCACTATCTCTGAATCTGAGTTGATGATAACCGGATCTGAGGTCTATCTTCGAAAAATGACTAGCACCCTGAAGTTGGTCGAACAAGTGATCACTCCTGGGGATAGGGTACTTATTCTTGATTGTGACTTTGTTCAACAGCCAATAATCAATGCACATCCTGAGAGAACCATCTTTCTTTTTCACGAAGAGCACTGGAGCACCCCATAGGGAAATACTGGGTCTGATGAAGCCCTTATCTAGAAGGTCTTTCAACTGTTCTTTCAATTCCTTGAGCTCAGCTGGAGCCATTCTATAAGGAGGAATCAAAATAGGCTGGGTATCTGGAAGGAGATCTATTCCGAAGTAGATTTCCCTTTCATGAGGAACTCCGAGAAGATCTTCTGGAAACACTTCTAGAAACTCATTTACTACTGGGACTGACTCAAGAGTTGGGCTTACGGAGTTTAAACCCTTAACCCGAACAAGATGATAGATGTACCCTTGGAAATCATCTTTCTGGCCTTAAGGTAGGAAATGAATCGACCCATAGGCACTGAGCTTCTACCCTTCCATTCTAAGACTAGCTTGTTTGGAAACTGAAAACGAACGATCCTAGTTCTACAATAGACTAAGACATAACATGAATGTAACCAATCCATGCCTAGAATGATATCAAAGTCTACCATTTCTAACTCTACAATATCTGCTGAGGTGACTTTCTGAGAGACTGTGACAAGGCATTTTTCGTATACCCGTCTAGCTATAACTAGGTCACTAACTGGAGTAGAGACTGAGAAGGATTCTGAAAGAGTTTCTGGACCGACATTGAAGTTTACTGCTATATATGAAGTTACAAAGGAAAGAGTATCCCCTGGATTTAACAAAGCATAAACATCTAAATGAAAGACTCATAACGTACCAATAAGCACATTAGGAGAATCTTCCTGATCCTGGCGAGCCTGGAGAGCATACAACCTGTTCTAGCGCTGACCGCCACCTGTACTAGATGATGTACCTTGCTGGGTTGAGCGACCTGCTGGTGCTGCTGGAGCTGTACACTAATCCCTTTTATTGTTACCTCATTGTCCCTGTTTAGAAGAAGGGCAATCCCTCAACCTGTGACCAGACTGACCACACCCAAAACATCTGTCCTTTCCTGTAAGACACTCACCCGGATGGTTCTTACCACACTTTGGACAAATAGGTAGGTCATGTTACCTGAAGTACTCCCTTGAGACTTAGAGACTGGTGCCCTACCTTTATGATCTTGTCAAAACATGGGGGATGGAGCACTAGCTGATATAAGTGCTAGAGCTGAAGATTTCTACTAAAACTGTGAGCGATTTACACCACCCGATTTTTGCTGAGAGTACTCATAGTTACATGTTCTAGCCTTCTTGTTGTCCTTTGCTAGTTCTTTAAGCTTATCTCCCTCAACCCGCTAAACATGAGTCATGAGCCTAGAGATATTCATATCCTCCAAAAACATAGCATTTTTGCACTCTGTCTTCACCAAGTCAGATACCCCAAATAGGAACTTACTCATTTGTGGTCAAGGATCGACAACCATATGTGGAGCATACCTGGAGAGCTGGGTGAACTTAAGTCCGTATTCTTGGAATGACATAGAACCTTGCCTCAAATTCATAAATTCTTGAGCCTTAGCCTCCCTCAACTCTCTTGGGAAGAACCTGTCCAAAAAAGCTCTGGTAAACCACTCCCAAGTCACAGGAGCTGCATTCTCACCCCTGTTGTCTTTCCACTGTGTAAATTATATGTGAGCCACATCCTTAAGTTGGTAGAATGCCAACTCTACCCTATAATTTCTAGTCACTTGCATCATTCCAAAGATTTTCTTGACCTCATCAATGAAGTTATGAGGGTCTTCACCAACTTGCGACCCTAGAAACTCAGGCGTATTCATCCTGACGAAATCTCGGACACTACCTGCCACTGATCCACCATTATCATTTGTAGGAACTGGAACCTGCTGATTGTTCTGCTTAGCTACACTCTGAGCCAAAAGCTGAATAACATTCTGAAACTTTACATTCAAAACCTCATGGTCTGGGACCAGAGGAACTGCATTAACATTGCGGGCATTGGCATTCCATGCGTAAGCTCTATGAGGAGGCATGATCTGAAACGTATAACGTCGAGTTAGAAAGGAGATCATACCCACGCATGATAAGAATAACAAGAAAGTGAAGTTTTTCCTAAAATACTTTGTAGCCTCCCCCTCATAGGTGTGGCGCGCTTCACACTCGTGAAAGGGACTCTACTTAGTGAGACTTTTCAAACATCCTAGGACTCTTAAACCTAATGCTTGATACCATGTTTGTCACACCCCGAGGCTACCCCCTTGACATAAACACGGGACTTGGGATCACGAATAACCCCAAGCTTACCCTGATTTACATATCATGAGCAAATGAAATATATATATGAAAAGATGAACTAATGCGGAAGCTAAAAACTGAGATAACTAATATTGGGGAATACCCATAACTGGTCTGAATATATGAAATGTGCAAAGAGTTCAATAACAACTGAAAGATCAAACTCAAATCTAAAGCTAAATCTAATATTATGTCTGAAATAAGCCTCTAACTGACTAGAGATACTGGACATGCCCCTAGCTAACTCTAGTAAAACAGAAACTAAAATAAAAGACTGAAATGGAAAATATTTCTATCGTCCTCGAAGTATGAGCACTTATCACTGATGCTGCTGAATACGGATCGGGAACCGATCTACACATGATCTAAATGCTGAGGACATGAACCTACATCACGAAAAGATATAGCGCAGAGTATACGTTAGTACTTGAAAGGTACTGAGCATGCAAGATAGGATAACGTTAAACAAACATGTAACTGAACAGAGCATACTAAGCAATGATATAATCTGAATATGATGAAGATACTGAAATATACTGAATATGAACTAAACTGAATACAATGACCAAGTACATAACATGCCGAAACTCAATATTGAAAATATATATCTGAAAACCTAGTTAAATGCACTAGAGTCTAACTGTGGGAGCTACTAATAACCAACATAAAACCACGTGAGGTAAATGTAGATTCCGATGTATACGCCCCATCGAGAGGACCCAATATACCTTGCCAGGGTATAAAAGCATGACTGGCGTGATCACTAAATCTGATGCCCACAAAGGGGACTTAAAACCTACGGGGGCACGTAGTTCTGGACTATGAGAGTGACTGAACCTAGTCCAACTCGGTATTTAGCGTACTCCGAACTGGAAATGTCTACAATACAACATAACTGAAATATACTGGATAGCCTAATATTTTGACATGTTAACTGAAAATGCAACATTTAAGTACTGATAAAGAAACATTCTTAACTGGAGCATGTATATATGTTTAATCTTACCTAGCAAGTGTAATTCATGAACTAAACAAATCTACACAACTAGGGTTCTGAGTTTCATGCAAAAATCTAAGCAACAATGTTACGAAACTATGATAATATGATTAAGGATACTATAACAACTAAATCGCAACAATTCTATTAAGTTTTAGAAACTCTAGGTTTAACAATAAAAAAAATGAATCAAGAATCCGACTAAATTCGATGGACCTAATGGGTGAAAGGAACCCACTAGTGAAATCCCACATACCCAGTGACGAATTTCATGGATAAATCTTTTGATTTCAGGGCTGGAACTAAAGAAAACTTGTTGCGTGTTCTTGAGAAAGACATCGTCTGTTTCTTCCCTTTTTGCTCTAAGTTTGAATGATTTTGGTGACTGAATCGCTTAGGGTATGTTCTGATTTAGTTACCAGGATTAAACTGACAAAAACTACATAGTTTAGGGGTTAACGACATAGTTTAGGTGTCCAACGCATAGGGGAAAAGACCAAAATGACCCTAACTTAAAAGTTGTCGAGGACAACGACGTGTCTGAACGGATCGTGGATGGACCTATAGCATGTCCTGTCATCTCGTCATCTGGCTTCAGAGAATTAGGAACTAGGGTCTGAACCATGGACCTGGACCACGGATCGTGGTCCCACCGACGGTCCGTAGGTCGTGGCGTGGTTCTTGACTCTTTCTGAAATTTCTAGGTGGAGTTGAGGTGGCCAACCACGGACCCCACCTACAGTCTATAGGTGGCCTCCGTTGGTGGCACCTGCAACTTCTGAAAATCTGCATTTTATCCCTTTCTGAATCTGGGTGCTACAGATCCACTAGCTAAAGTCTATAAAGACTAATCCTACGGTGGCACGTAATTCTGGGACTTAGGGATTGCTACTAAAGATACATAGATGCTAAACGAAAACCTTCATTCCAAAAGTGCATTCGGTGCTAAGTATACTCCCAACAAAAATATGTATAAATCTGGAGACACTAATAATTTGTACTACTAAATCATACTCATAAAATACTGAGTAGCTCATAAATCATAATAATTGAACATAATATGAAAGATACTTTAATCGAAAGCATTAAAATCATGATATATGTATATACTAAGAGATACTTTATTCGAAAACATCATATTCATTAAAAAAATATTATAATATGAGATATACATCTGAAAATAATATAATTTTGATAATGAAAATACTTTCATGTTATGGGTTTATAAAAATACCATTGATAACGTGAAATTATAATCATTTCATGCAATTTAAAATCAATAATGAAGGAGAAACTAAAATTCGATAAGAACCCATGAAAATTACATAAACCCTAATTTTGGAGAATTCATAATTTGACAAATTTAGGGTTTTCTGGGACTCAATGGGTGAAGAAAAATCAATTAATGAAGTTCCCACACACCAGGAAAGAAACCTTAGCATGAATCCTTCAATGAAGACTTAAGTTCACCCAACTAAGAGAACTAAGAGAAGCAAAGGTACGAGAATTCCTCACTCTTAAGCAGGAATCTATGAGTGTTCATGAGTACAGTCTTAAGTTCACCCAACTTCCCATTATGCTCGAGAGATGGTTACTGATATGATGAGCAGGATGAGTTTATTTGTTGATGGGTTGTCTCGTCTTTCAAGTAAGGAGGGAAAGGTAGCTATGCTAATAGGGTACATGGACATAGCAAGACTTATGATCCATAATCAGCAGGTTGAGGAAGAGAAGCTGAGAGATAGGGAAGATTTCAGAAACAAGAAAGCTAAGACAGGGAATGAGTCCGGACAGCAAAAGAGTAATGCCAACTGGTCTTCTTTCCAACATAAACAAAAGGGACATGCTCAATCATCAGATAGTGCACCTGCACCAAGGAACAGATGTGAGATCAATAATCAGAATTCGCAAAATTTTAGAGCTAGACCTGCGCAGTCTCGGGGTAGAGTGGCACAAGGAGGTAATGGGACTCCTATATATGCTAAGTGTGGTAGGACCCACTCAGGGATGTGTCATGATGGCTCCACTGGTTGCTTCGAGTGTGGTTAGAATGGTAATTTTATGAAAGAGTGCCCTAAGAACAAATAAGGTAATGGTAATGGGGGTAATAGAGCCCAAGCTTCTTCAGTTGCTCCACCAGACAAAGTTGCATATACATGAGCTACTTCAGGGGTAGGCGGAGGAGCGATTCGTCTGTATGCTATCACTAGTCGCCAAGAGCAAGAGGATTCGCCAGTTGTTATCACTGATATGATCAAATTCTTTAATTTTGATGTTTATGCTTTGCTAGATCCAGGAGAGAGTCTATCTTTTGTGACTCCTTATGTTGCAATGAATTTTGATGTTCATCCTGAGAAACTTCTTGAGTCATTCAGTGTTTCTACACCTGTTGGTGAGTCTATTCTAGCTGAGAAAGTCTATTTTGATTGTAACATTTTCGTCAATCAAAAAAGCGTCATGGCTGACTTAGTTAAGTTAGATATGGTAAATTTTGATGCCATTCTAGGTATGGACTGGCTTCATGCCTGCTATGCCTCAGTCAATTGTAGAACTCGAGCAGTTAAGTTTCAGTTTCCTAATGAGCCAATTATAGAGTGGAAGAGTAGTTCAGCAGTGCCTAAGGGTCGTTTCATTTCGTACCTTAAGGCGAGGAAGTTAGTTTTCAAGGGGTGTGTCTATCACTTAGTCCAAGTTAATGACTCTAGTGTTGAGATACCACCTATTCAGTCAGTTCTAGTAGTAAGAGATTTCCCAGAAGTCTTTCCAAATGATCTTCCCAGAGTCCCTCCTGAGAGAGAAATAGACTTCGGTATAGATATTATTCCCATTACTCGTCTTATCTCTATTTCGTCATATAGAATGGCACCAGCAGAGTTGAAAGAGTTAAAAGAGCAGTTGAAAGATCTCTTTGAGAAAGGTTTTATTCGACCAAGTGTCTCACCTTAGGGCGCTCCAGTCTTATTTGTAAGGAAGAAGGATGGTTCTCTTAGAATGTGTATAGATTAATGTCAGTTGAACAAGGTTACTATCAAGAATAAGTATCATCTTCCGAGAATTGATGATCTCTTCGATCAACTTCAAGGTGCAACTTATTTTTCTAAGATAGACCTCAGATCAGGCTATCATCAGTTGACAGTAAGAGAAAGTGATATCCCTAAGACAACATTCACGACCCGTTATGATCATTATGAGTTTTTAGTTATGTCGTTTGGTTTGACTAATGCTCCTGCAGCGTTCATGGACCTTATGACTAGAGTATTCAAGCCTTATTTAGATATGTGTGTTATCATATTCATTGATGACATTTTAATCTATTCGAAGAATGAGGAAGATCATACTAGTCATCTCAGAGTAGTTCTCCAAACTATAAAGGATAAAGAGTTGTATGCTAAATTCTCTAAGTGTGAGTTTTGGTTGGAGTCTGTGGCATTCTTAGGCCACATTATTTCCGGTGATGGAATTAGAGTTGATACTCAGAAAATAGAGGCAGTGAAGAATTGGCCTAGACCCACATCTCCAATTGATATTAGGAGTTTCTTAGGATTGGCTGGATATTATAGAAGGTTTGTCGAGGGGTTCTCATCTATTTCGTCCCCTTTGACTAAGTTGACTCAGAAAATAGTTAAGTTTCAATGGTCTGAAGCTTGTGAGAAAAGCTTTCAGGAATTGAAAACTAGGTTGACTACTGCCCAGTGTTGACCTTACCAGAGGGCACGCAAGGCTTTATAGTATATTGTGATGCATCCAAAGTTGGACTGGGTTGTGTGTTGATGCAGAATAGTAAAGATATAGCTTATGCCTCCATACAGCTTAAGGTTCACGAGAAGAATTACCCAACCTATGATCTAGAGTTGGCTGCTGTAATGTTCGCTTTGAAGATCTAACGTCACTATCTTTATGGTGTTCATATAAATGTGTTCACCGATCACAAGAGTCTTCAATATGTGTTTAGTCAGAAAGAGCTTAATCTCGGACAAAGAAGGTGGTTGGAGTTACTCAAGGATTATGACATAAGTATTCTATACCACCCTGGTAAGGCTAATGTTGTTGCTGATGTTTTGAGTAGGTTGTCTATGGATAGTACCGCCCATGTTGAGGAAGAAAAGAGAGAGTTAGTGAAAGATGTGCACAGACTTGCACGATTAGGAGTTCAACTAATGGATTCCACCGAATAAGGAGTAGTGGTGATGAATGGGGCTGAATCATCATTAGTGTCTGAAGTAAAAGAGAAACAAGTCAAAGATCCTATTTGCTTGAATTGAAGGCAAATGTTCATAAGCAAAAAGTAATGGCTTCTGAACAAGGGGAGATGGTGTGTTGAGGTATCAAGGTAGGTTGTGTGTACCAAGGGTGGATGAACTCCAAGAGAAGATCATGGAGGAAGCTCATAGCTCCAGATATTTTATCCATCCAGGTTCCACAAAGATGTATCGTGACTTGAGAGAAGTATATTGGTGGAATAGTATGAAAAAAGGTATTGCAGAGTTCGTTTCTAAGTGCCCGAATTATCAGCAAGTTAAGGTAGAGCACCAAGGTCCCGGTGGTATGGCTCATTTTATATAGAGATTCCGGAATAGAAGTGGGAGATGATCAATAAGGATTTCATTATTGGCTTGCCGCGGTCTCGCAGGCAACATGATTCTATTTGGGTGATGGTAGATCGAATAACAAAATCAGCCCACTTTTTACCAGTAAAGACTACTCATTCAGCAGACGATTATACCAAGTTATACCTTCAAGAGGTAGTTAGACTTCATGGAGTCCCAGTGTCAATTATTTTAGATAGAGGTGCACAATTTACTGCACAATTCTGGAAGTCTTTCCAGAAAGGTTTGGGTTCAAAGGTCAACTTGAGTACTGTTTTTTATCCTCAGACTGATGGTCAAGAAGAGCGCACCATTCAGACCTTAGAAGATATGTTGAGGACTTGTGTGATTTATTTCAAAGGTAATTGGGATGATCACTTACCTCTCAGGAATAACATCCAGATGGCTCCTTATGAGGCTCTTTATGGGAGAAAATGTAAATCTCTTATTGGATGGTTTGAGGTTGGTGAAGCTAGGCTGATAGGACCAGACTTAGTTCATCAAGCTATGGAGAAGGTGAAAGTTATTCAAGAGAGGTTGAAAATAGCTCAGAGTCGTCATAAATCCTATACTGATTTTAGGAGAAGAGACTTAGAGTTTGAAGTAGATGATTGGATATACTTAAAGGTTTCACCCATAAAGGGTGTTATGAGATTTGGTAAGAAGGAGAAGCTTAGTCCCTGGTATATTGGTCCTTACAGAATATCCAAAAAGATTGGTAATGTAGCTATGAGTTGGAGCTACCGCAAGAGTTAGCAACAGTCCATCCAGTGTTTCACATTTCCATGTTGAAGAAGTGTATGGGCGGTCCTTCACTAATTATACCAACTGAAGATATTGGTATTAAAGAAAGCTTATTTTTTGAGGAGATTCCTGTTCAGTTTCTAGATCGCCAGGTTTGAGGACCAAGGAAGAAGCATCAGTCAAGGTTCTGTGGAGAAATCGATTTGTTGAAGAAGCTACTTAGGAGGCTAAGGAAGATATGAATAAGAGATATCCATATCTCTTTGAGTCCGGAGAAATTCCATATCAAGGTACTAAATCTCTTCTTAGTACTCTTTAATTGATATACTGAATGTGTAAGATTTGCTTGTTCGGTGTTTGAGTTGAATGTTAGATGTTACACCCTTAGTCTACTTAGAGTAATCTCATTCGAGGACGAATGTTCCCAAGGGGGAGACATTGTAACATCACGCCTTAGAAAGGACTAGAATTTTAAAGAAACTATTTTTGGAAAGAATAAATTTGGAAATTTTGGCAAGTTATGTTAAGTATAAGTTTTGGGTCAACTTCAAACGACCATAACTTTCACCACAGGATGAGTTAGGTGGCCTATAAGATATCAAATGAAATGACTTGGAATCCTCTTTCCAACGTCACTGAGTTTGCTAATTTTTGAGCTCGTATGAGGGAGATATGCTCGTTTGAAGTCCGATTAGCCAGGGTATTTTGGTCGTTTCCTTACCCAATTAATTTAATACGAAATTTGGTAAAATCTAGGGGTTTAAACTGATTTGGTTCAGTTTTACAAATCCTAAAATATGCTAGGGCTTTGAGAGGAGTTCAAGAATAGGAGAAAAAATCAAGCATTCGTCAAGTTCTTGAGGATTTTCATTGCGAATTTTGCCAAGGGTTGATTCCTAAGAGATATGTGAGTTCAAATAGTGTTGGTTTCATTCACCCACGCTTATGATTTATTCAGCGTAATTTCGTTCATGAAAGTAAAAGATTTGAGATCTTGATGACTTTTGTTGAATTTCCTTCATAATCTTGATTATTGAGTTTTTGATGAGTTCTTGAGTTAATTGCATGAGTTTTAAGGTTGTTTTGAGTAGATTCTTGTACACTAATGATGGGTATTCAAATCTAAGTGATTGGGGATGAAACCACTCGATTCTAGATGAATTAGGGTCGAAAAATGAGTAAGGAAATTTGTCAAACTTTCTGAGAAAAGGGGTGGGGCGCCGCGCCCCTCAGAGTGCCCCACATCAGGATTTGTAGGTTAGGATCTGGGGTGCTGCACCACTCAGTGCGCCCCAACCTAGGTTCTGTAGTTATGGGTCTGACGCCCTGCGCCACTCAGTACACCAGGGTCGCCAGGTCCTCTACCCTTTCCCACTTCTTTCCGTTTGAGTTTCCTTGAATCGTACCTATGTTTTCTAGTTGATTTATACACTCTAAGGTACGTCTAAACATCATGAGATCATCCATAAACATGAATCATAACCGTGAAACCATAAATTCAAATTCAAGGAAAGTTAAGAGCCAAGTTTAGAAAGTTCTTAGAGTCTTTTCAAAAGTCTTTTACACATGCTTTAAACTTGTTTTAAGACTTGAGCATTGAGTTGAGTAAGAGTAAGAGTGGAGTTCATTTTCTTCAAAATAGTATATGGGAACTAAGTATTTCCAAAGAGTAAATGTTTTCATATTTAAACAAGAGAGGAAACATTGATTTCCGAGAGAGCTTTTGAGTAATTATCTCAAACCACAAAAAGAGTTATGTTTTTAAACATATGAGCTAGTTACATTTTGGGCGTAGTATTGAGCACCGATTTGGGGACGAGTTTGAGTTCAGATAATTCAAAGTCTCCATAAACCGTGTAGCCAACATGAGTAGAAAAAGGTCATACTTTTTAGATGATTCCTTAATGCTTTTAGCATAGACAAGTGGATCCACTTAGTAGTTAAGTTCTATACCCCTAGAAAGGCATAGGACAACCCTGGAAGCGTGAGGTAAGACGTTGTATCATCACATAGCTCATAGTGATGGTTTTCGGTTAGAGAAACTCCCACAGAGATATTTTGTATTCTTATATACATAGAATTACTTGTATTTTCATATACAAACCAAGTTATTGTTGTTTTTTTGCAATACATTGAGTTGTTATCTACATGTTTTAAAGCTTTTCTTTATATTGCATTTATATTACTGCTTTATATTGAAATGAGTTGAGTTGAGTTGAGTTGAGACCAGGTAAGTTCCTTTAGTTCCCTTTCCATTTTATGTCTTGTTTTAGAATTCCCCTCGCATGCTCGTACATTCAATGTACTAATGCCATTTGGCCTACATCTTTTATAATGCAGATACAGGTAACCAGGATCAACATCCAGCGCTTCGTTGATCCAGTTGAGCTTCAAAGTTGTTGGTGAGCCTTCTTGCTTCCAAAATATCCCCTTTTTATTGTTTTAACATTTTAGTTTATTAGGATGTCGTGGGTCTTGTCCCAACATCCATCTCAGTTGTTAGAGGCTTCATAGATAGTTAGATATTGTTAGTTCAGGAGTTTTTTCCATTTTTTGTATTTAACGTTTAAAGACTTGAGTTGCCTCTTTGGCCAGTTGAATGATTCCTTTATAACATTCTAAGTTTATTTCGTAAATTTATCTTTGTTGAGTAAAGTCTTCCGCTGAGTAGTAAGTCAGGCCAAGGGTTCGCTTTAGGCCAGCAATGGTTCTCAAGTACCAGTCCCACCCAGGGTGTAGGCCTCGGGGTGTGACAGTACACTTTCTCTGAAGCCTGCTCTACGAGACTCAAATCACGACTCGTGGTTCCTTTTACAAATCGTATTATCCGATCGTTGATCCAACATACTAAATGTTTTGAAGTTTCAGGACTTGGAATTATGAAAGTTGTTTACGAACAGTAAACACTTCCATGACTAGTATTAAGGTTTGTCATGTCCAACCCAGTTCTTTCATGTTTCAGAAGTCTCATCTGCGGATGACTTTCACGAGTTGTAGTTTCATGTAGGACCCGTAAAGACCTCATAGTTATCAAAAATCTAAAGACTTTAGATCTTTTTTGTACTTTATTTTATTTTATGTGCGTTAGGCACTGGTATTATAGATGACTTAGTTATTTATTTTCGAGATCTTGTTCATTTTTCATTATTGTTATTTATTTTCTAAAATAACTAATTTTTGGTGTTCTATAAAATTTTATTCATCAAGTAACCTTTTTTTCAAGTAAAACTTCAATAAAAAATATAAACACATTTTCAGATAATTTGAAGATCAAAACTCTAATCTATAATATCCATCGAACTTGACATATCTTCAATCCATCCACAAATGGACTGCATGCCTGAACCTTAAATGAAAAGAAAAAGAGTTTTAAATAGTCAACAACGGATAACACTCAAATTACTCTTAAAAACTATTAAAAGAGTAAGCGGTCGTTAGCAATAAAAATACATAACAAGAGAGTCTGGGTCAAATCCCACAAGGAATGATATAATGCAAGGAATTCAATTAGAAAATCAAGAACGCAAACCGATTCATCGTAGTAATTAGGATAATTGAGTGGATGATTCCACAAAATTTAATAAAGGAATTTTGGTAACAATTATCACAATTCAATTAGAAAAATAGGGATTCAAACAAGTAAGAGACGATCTAGGGGTGTGAGGATTGGTATCGATGTCAAATAGGGATACAAGTGCTTGCTCAATAATGCTAGACAAACATGGATATGCTGGTAATCTTCAATGGCATTAATCTTCTTTCGATCTCAAAGCATCAATTCATAGAATCTTATTTTGGTTTGATCTATGTGAATCACAAATCAACCCAATACCTTATTAAAATCTCTCTTTCGAGCAAATTTCACAATTAGAATTGATACACAGTTGTTTTTCTTTCAAGCAAACTACATCAATCAAATCTAAATTGTTGGCATTAAACAATTTATCCATTTCAATTAATCTTTTTCAAGCATCAATCGAATATCTAAACTAAGATTAAGTTTGAAACTTAAACCCATGAATTGATCCTGTGTTAAATAGCTCAAATCTATGAATGTACAACAGTAAAACAGAGTAAGACACAAAACCCACTAAATTAAATAAATACCGAACCCCATAATCGCACCCCTAGAATAAGAGTTTTAGAGAGTTGAAATTAAACAATAATCTTCAACACCCACTTCGATTTGAACCCTCAAATGTCAATTATAAAATTGTTCAAAAACCCCAAAAACTAATAAGTATATTTCTCAATGGATAAAAGTTCTCAAGATAAATTTCAAATACAAAAGATTATTTAAATATCTCATTCATATTTTCTCTCCTTTGGGTTATTTATAGTTTTCCAAAAATTAGTACAATCATGTGCGACCAGTTCAACAATATTAGTTGGGAACGCCAAGCATATTCAGTGAATCGTCGTTTTCTCTTTAACTCGCCCTTCCTTTGCTTCAGGCTTCGGGTGTTTGAACCTCAGTTGGCGAACTCGATCGAGTCAGCCTTTCACATTCGACAGATCACCAATTATCACCTTGTTCACGCATTCAACCTTCATTTTAACTCAGAAGTTTGTTACCTTCGGCGATGAAACTTCTAACTTTCCCAATGATTCGACAAATCGCCATTTTTATTTTGGTTCACTGACATGTCTTGAATATTTCTCATCATGAACATTTTCACTTTAGGAGAGGTACGACCTATTGGGCGATCCACCCTTTTGGTTAGGCGACTCTCAGCTAGGAGGTTACACTCTTTTTAATATTTTTTACCTCTTTTTTCATAGATTCATCATTGCATTGTCCTTTATCCTTCATAGCTGCAAAACATCAAAATATCGTCAGAATAAGACATAAATAGGCATTACAGATACTAATTGTTGAATTAAAAAAGCCTCAATTAAGTAAAAATTTACCACTCATCAACAACCTACAAGTTATATATTCAGACGGTAAGGCAAACAACCAATTTCAGTGGGATAGAACAAGTAATAACACCCAAAGCTATTTCTGTAAGAGAAGTATCTAAAAGTTTCTATATATTTGGAAATGTGTCGCCATGTTTAGTATTAGTGCATATTCTCTACTCCTGAACAAGAAATATTAAAGCGACATTTTTTTTACTTTCAAATGAAAATGGAGAAAATGGTCTAAAACCCCTCCAACTTATACCTGAAATCCCAACTACACACCCTAACTTTACGGGTGTCTTATTACCCCCATGAACTTCATATTTCTCTATTTTCTACATACTTAAACGCTGACCTCAACATATAAACCAAATAAATAATCCAACGTGATTGCACGCGCCGAGTCCCCGACCTCTTCAACTCCCAATTCCTGTTTTCCCCACATTTCCCTCCTAAAACGTAAAAGACCCAAAAATTATCCTTTCTCCTTTTCATCCCCTTCTCCATTTGCATATGCATTTCTGGTGATGATCAAAGGATTTC
Source organism: Solanum acaule (assembly GCA_036250505.1). NCBI lineage: Eukaryota > Viridiplantae > Streptophyta > Magnoliopsida > Solanales > Solanaceae > Solanum > Solanum acaule. Next base: position 36,307 of record JAJOOR010003443.1, read on the forward strand.
GTTGTGTAGCAAGAATACAAGGAAAAACACATACACCATAGCATGGACAAGACCAAAATCTTCTTTCTGGATTTAATTTCGATCAAGAAGTTTGCAAATTCAGCAAAATTCCATGTTTGCATCTCACTACAGCATTGAGCATTGGGTCTGATTCATCCATACAAAGCTTATTCAAGTTTTTATTTGCCATTTTTTATGAATTTCGAGAAAATTCAAAATTCAAATTAGAGACCTAAATAAGAAATTAGAGCAGATTACAAACCCTAAATTCAAGATTTGAAGTAGAAATGAACATAAACACCTAAACCCTACTTATTTTTTAGAGAAAATCGTGAATTTTTTTATAAAAAGAACAAGGGTTAATGGTGGGGAAGAAGAAACAATGGTTTATTTAATGGTGGGGAAGATGACAGTTGGATAAAAGAGAAAATTTTCGTCAAAATTTAAGGTGTTCTCACCTTCTAACGCGCCTAGAGGGTGTTCTCACCTCCTATGACAGGTCAGCATTTAAGTGTGTAGAAAATAGAGAAATATGAAGTTCAGGGGGGTAATAGGACACCCATGAAGTTGGAGTGTGTAGTTGGGATTTCGGATATAGGTTGGGGGGGCTTTAGACCATTTTCTCAATGAAAATGTAACAAAAAAGAAGAAGTTATTCTTCAGAAAGTTTTCTTTTTCAGTTCTATTCTTCAAATAAGGAAGTTTGATTGAATTTCAAAAGAAGATGTATGCAAATTTAAAGCATTGTGACTAGAACTTAATTTGTAATAGTTACAGTATGTATACAAGTTTTTATCATCCCTCTTAATATTTGTGTACTGTCAGTATCTTTTCCTTTCATCATATGGAGATACAATGACAATATAATGTACTTTTTATTTTGGAGTATCTCTTATCACAACATAAGCATATTGTATTATATGTCACCCTTTGTGGTAGGTTGTGTCTATTTTATATCTCTTTTCCATTTTCTATCATAAAATTTGATGTGATTACATTTTTGAATTTTGTACAAGTTCTAGGATGGTCACATATCAGTTTTGATGTTGCATCTCTTTGGTTAAATTTTATAAAGTAAATAGAGTTGTGATGGAGTGGTAAGTACTCTTTCATCCTTAACCAAGAGGTCTCGGGTTCGAGCCTCCTTGGTTACTTAGTTGCCTTTGTTAGGGAGCGCTTTACCCCCCAATGTGGGACTTCCCGACACGAATCCAGATTTAGTCAGGCCCCAATGTGGGTACTAGACACCGGGTGAGAAATCAAAAAAAAAAAAATTGTATTTATTTTCATATTTATGAACCTGAAAAAGTAAAAAATCTTTTATCCTTAAAGCAAGAAAACTCCAAATGCAAGTGTCATCCAGATAACTCAATCAATATCTTATTTTGCTGAATTTAACAATCTTTAATTGTATGTTGTGTGTAAACACAATATTCGACATACACTCTTCAAATTTTCTTTGTCAAAAAAAATTAATCTCACGTTTATTTCATCCATAGAGGGGTTACAGAATGTCAATTTCAATATTAATCATTTTTTTCTTTTCATACCCTCCTAATTTTGGATGATTGTCCAATTTTCTCCTGTTGCTATTATATGAGTAAAAAGTTGAATCATTATTGTTTGCTTACTAGCGATCAATCGTTCATTACTACTAATATGATCCATTGTTTGACCCTCATTTTGTTGTTGAATATTATTTTCTTGTTCAATATACTTTATTTTTCAATCATCCACCTAAGAAAATATAAAATACGAGTTTTGTTATTTTGTGAATGATTGGACAAAATATAACAATTAAATTTTCAAATTAAACTTTTCCTATTGATAACTATTTATAGACAATAAGATATTTCAAGTATTACAGAATAAATTTTTTTTTTAGATAACATTTATGTATTTTTTGACAAAATAAAAGTATCATGTTTCTCTCTTCAACTACGTCATAAAGTTATCCATTTTATATAAAAAAAAAACTGATTCAACTCATGAAAATGAATAAGAAGAGCTGCTTAAAATTAGTAAACACTTATGAATAGTTTAATATATGAGCATTTATTATCAATTAGTGGTTCTCATAGTAAGATAAATATATTAAAATTCAAAAAAAAAAAATCATATTGATCATTCTAAAGAGTAAATGATTAAAAAAACAAGGATGATAATTAAAAATATTATTAAATGTTTAAATCTTTTCTTAAATTCTAGATGGGTTATTCTGCAAATCAATGCAATCAACACTTTAGCAGACTCGATGTGGCTCTAACAAAGAGATAACTCATGCTTCAAATTGCATAAAGAAAGACTTAACTCTGCAATTTACACTCGTTAATATCAACTATACAATGAAAAATAGTTAATCTTGAAATCAACAGTAACAATACACGTGGAACAACAATATCATAAGCATTTTAATCGAAAGAAAGAGCGATACAGATCCCTCAGGCATTAGAAGCTCTTTGTAATTCATTTTCTTATAAAGAATTTTAAATCAGATTGTGCAAAGATCAGAAATCAAGATAAAGACATGCACGTCTATTAAAAAAAGAGTTATAATAACAACACAAATATCATAAACAAGCACTAACCCAAAAAGACCATTGATAATTCAAACAAAACAAATCATAAAACTCAAAAACTCTTTACAATGAGTTTTCTTATAACATGATTTTGAATTTTATTGTACAAAAATGGGTATCAAAGTCAAATAAGTACGTTTATTTAGAGAAAGAGTCACAATAACAACACATAAATCATAAACAAAATACTAACTCAAAAAAATAGTGATAATTTAAGCAAAACAAATTATATAATCAAAGAAGAAAAAATAAAAAAAGGAGGATGTTACCTCATGTTAAGTCGTGATTACGAGAATTGGAGTTGAGTATTTGGACCTCAACAATTTCTCACTGTTAAATCGACTCTATCGCCTTCTTCTTTAGAAAAAATATCACAATGAAAAATATTCGATGTCTATAAGTTAGGAGGACAATTTTGTCCGAAAAGTTATTGTCAAATAAATGAAAGTTAATTTGTAAGATCTTTTTTATGAGATAAAATATCATAATCAAACCCTATAAAGGTTGTTTGTGAATTTAACATATATTTATTATACAGACTCATCATTCTTATCCATAGTCATCTATAAGTTGCATCTTGTTTTCAAATACAATTTTTAATTCACACAATTGTTTCGTCACAATTTGTAAGATAAAAAATATCTTGTTTTCAGATGCAATTCTTAATTCACAATTTTTTTAATAAAATATATCATACTTATGGAACGATTCATAACAGACGAGAAAAATATGATTTGTAAAATCAAAAGATAAGTTTTTAATAAAATATATCATACTTTTGGAACGATACGTAGCTGTTGACACCCAATTTTGATCGACCTATAACCCTTTAGGAAGTGCTATTCAATTAAATACGTATTTTTAAAACATATTTCGGGTTTAAAATTTTAATCGATTTTGTCAAAAATTAAATATGTTAGTATTCATAATTTATAAAAATATTATATTAAATTATTTTTATTAATATATTTATCGATATTTAAACTCGAAATAATTACTCTACTTATTTATTTAAATATTTTAAAACTTAGATGTGTTTAATTTGTATGAAAATATTATAATATATATATTATTTTATTAATTGAATAGCATTTTTCTAATCTTCCCTTAAATCATTTAAGTCTTAGCCTAATCCATTCCAATTTATTTAATTCATAGCCACTCTTTCTATTCAATTCATTTCAATTTTAGCTTCTTATTTCAATATAGTTGTAATTTTAGCCCTTTTATTCATTGCAATTTTAACCAATTTCGTTCCAATTTCAAATTTTAATGCAATTCTTAAAACCTGTGATTCGATCTCAGTCATTTATCATTTGATTCAATTTAGAAGATTCAACCCTTACCCTTCATCCGAATTTAATCAACGGTCAAGATCAAATCAACTTTTTCTTTCCTTTTAAACTATCAAAAGACCCCAAACCCTTAATTTTCTTCATTCTCCTCTTCTCCTCTCCAAATCCGCCGCACCCCTCCCTCTCTCTTCTCCTATTTTCTCCTCCAACGGCAACAATAACAATGGCGCCGACAAAGACAGCTTCGGCGACACCCCCCCCCCTCTGTTCTCCCCTATCTCCTCTTCTCCTTTTCTAGCGAGAATCGACCAGCAACCGTCTCCCAGACGGACGACGCCCCTCTCGCCCTCTCCCTCATCTTTCTCTCATCTCTTCACTGGCGGCCAGCAATGAAGGGAACGAAGACAGCAGCTCCAGTTGCTTCGATCAGCGACCAGCTGCGAACAAAAACATCAGCCAGGCGTCGCCCTTCGTCCTTTCCTCTTCATCTTCCCAGTATCAATAGCAGCAACCGACGAGAGACAGCCCTGACTCCGTCAAATGCTGCTCCGGCCAGCGAACAAGCGAGCTCCAGCGGAGCTTTTGAAAGTTTCGAGTTGGTCAAAAGACGAATCTTTAACAGATTCGTCCGGGTACATTTCTTCTAATTTATTATCTCATCTGTTAGTAGTTTTGTTCTTTGTTTTATTTATAATTTGGCTTTGATATATGAATGTTGTTATACATGTTCAGTATATATGAAAGCCATTTTTTTTGTGATTATTGCTCCCTGTTCCTGTGTGTTGTTGTGTCTTTGTGGATACATTTGCTAGTATTTGTGTATTCTCTATAAAATTTGGATAAATTGCATGTTAAGTGGCTATAAATATGTTCATTTATCTGCATTAATTTTGATATGTAACTTAAAGTCGAGCTTTAATCGTGTGAGTTTGATTACTTGTTTAGCTTGATTATTATATATTGGGTTCATTCTAATTTGAAAATTCGACTCCTTTTGTAACACCCCGCAACTAGAAAGATCTAGAATTAGAAAGAGTCATTTTTGGAAGAAATGAAAAATCTGGAAAATTGGTTAAGTTATATTAAGTTTGAGTTTTGGGTCAACTTCAAACGAGCATAACTCCTAGCTCAGGATGAGTTAGGTATGCTACCAGATACCGTAGGAAATATCTTTGATTTATATTTCTAACGCCGCCGAGTTTGCTTAATTCCAAGTTTGTATGAAGGAGATATGTCCATTTGAAGTTGGGTTGTCTAGATAAGAAAAATCAAAACCGAATTTTAGAAGGGTATTATGGTCTTTTCACTACCCAATTATTTAATTTCATTTTTGGTAATTAAGATGGGGTCTAAATTGATTTGGTTCAGTTTACGTTTCATCAAAAAGAGTTAGGGTTTTGAGAGAAAAGAAAAGAAGAGGAGAAGAGACAATGAATCGTCAAGTTCTTAAAGCTAAGATCATGGATTTCGTTAAGGGGTGATCCCTACAAGGTATGTGAGTTCACATAGCGTTGGGTTCGTTCATCCACACGCCAAACATGTTTATTTCAGTATGATTTTCGTCCGAGAAGATTGAGACTTTGATGTTCTTGAATTGCTTTCGTTCTTGAATTTGGGATGAGATTGAGGAGTTCTTGAGAGTTTAAGGTCGATTGTTAGAGTTGTTTTGAGTTAGATTTTTGTGTGCATGTGCTGGGTATCTAAATCTAAAGAAGAATTGAGAAAAAGAATCGAATTTAGGCGAATTGGGGTTAGAAAACAAAGAAGGAACAAGTAGGGCAAATTTGGGTACCAGGTCCGTATCGCGGACCTTTTAATCAGGATTGACAAAAATTTCTCTGCGTCGCGGAGTGGTCACGGACCATTCTGCCTCAAAATTTATTTCGCAACCAAATAATTAAATGCATCTCTGCGTCGCGAACTTGCTTCCAGGCAGTGATTTCTTGATCGTTTCTCATGTTTAACTATCTATAACACTCCTAAATATCATGAGATCTTTCCTATCACAAATCTCAATCCTTGAATCCATAAATTCAAATTCAAGGAAAGTTAAGAGCCAAGTCAAGAGAAGTTCATAGAGTCGTCCACAAGTCTTTTAGAAATGTTTTACCTTTGTTTTAAGACTTGAGTTTTGAGTTGATTAAAGAGTAAGAGTTGAAGTTCATTTCTTAAAGAGTATATGGGGACTATGTATTCCCAAAGGATTAAAATGTTTTCACATTTAAAAAAAGAGAGGAAACTTTGATTTCCAACAGAGCCTTTGAGCTAGTTTTTCAGTAAAGAGTAAATGCTTTCACAATTAAGCAAGAGAGGAAACTTTGATTTCCAAGAGAACCTTTGAGCTAAGTTTTGAGCAATTATCTCAAACCATAGAGTTATGTTTTTAAACATATTGAGCTAGTATATTTTGGGAGTGTATGAGCACCGATATGGGGGAGAGTTCAGATAATTCCCAGCCCCCATAAACCATGTAGCCACCATGGATAGAAAAGGGTCATACTTCTTAGATGATTCCTTAGTGCTTTTTAGCATAGACTAGTGGATCCACTTAGTAGTCAGGTTTTATACCCTCGGCAAGGTATAGGACGGCCCTAGCAGCGTGAGGCAAAACGATGTATCATCACAATAGCTCTTAAGTGATGGTTGTCGGTTAGAGAAACTCCCATAGCAATATTTTGTATTTTTATATACATTTCAAAGTTTATATTGTATCTTTGCATACACACAGAGTCACTATTGTATTTCTAAATACACAGAGTTGTTATCCATGTTTTAAAAAGCATTTCTTTGTATTGCACTTGTTTATTATTGTTTTATATTGAAATGAGTTCAGTTGAGACAAGGTTTGTTCTTTTGGTTCCTTTCAAGCATATGTCTCCTCGCATGCTCGTACATTCAATTTGCTAATGCCATTTGGCCTGCATTTTTTTATGATGCAGATACAGGTAACCAGGATCAACATCCATCGCTTCGTTGATCCAGTTGAGCATTCAGAGTCTTGTGGTGAGCCTCTTTGCTTTCCGGAGGATCTTTTTTTTTATCACTTTTCAGTATTTAGTTCATTAGGATATATTGGGTCTTGTCCCGACGTCCATTTCAGCTATTAGAGGTTTCATAGACAGTTAGTTAGTTCATTTGTCACTATTTTGTTATTGTCTTATGTTTTGAGATTTGAGTTGTCATCTTGGCTAGTTGAATGTTTCTTTTAAGACATTCTAAGTTTATTTCATGAGTTCATTATTTGAGACTATTTTCTTGTGTTTAAGTCTTCCTTTGAGTAGTAAGTCAGGCTAAGGGTTTGCTTGGGGCCATCAATGGTTCTCGAATGCCAGTCTCGCCTAGGGTGTAGGCTCGGGGAGTGACACATTTCTTATGATACTGATCTAACTTTTTTTCTTTATTAAAATGAGAATTTGATTTATTGAATCCAATTAGTAAGCTGTGAATATTTATTTTCTAATTAATTACCTCTAAATTGATTGTTTGCCTTTTCTTGTGGTAATTATTTCGTGGTTAGCCTTCTTTAAATAATTCTTATTATTAATTTTGACTAGGCATAGGTAATAATTTAATGCAGGTCTTTACTTACTTTATTATGGTAAATTTTCGTTGTGCTTACATATATTACATATTGATTCACCGTGTTCCTACTGAACTGTAGGGGTTACTATTATCATTGATTCACTATTTAATTGATTTGTTACCTTATTTAAGTTGTACAGCTCCTTACAGGTTCTAATTTTGGCAAAAGCCCTAATAGGTTTTGGTAAGAAACTATCACTAATTTTGTGCCCTCTTCATTTAAGGAAAATAATATTCCTTGATTGTTGTTAATTATTTCTATTCCCTATACGGTTGTGTTGTCTCATTTTCCTATATAAACGACACTCTTAACAATCAGAAACACTCTCACGCTTAAAAACTAAAAATATTCTCCACTTAAAAGAAAATAATTTCCGGTGAATTCTAAGGTGTACTTATCCACTTTGTTTTGTTGTGTACGGGTTAATTTGAATTAAGTTTGTCTGCATTGCTGATAACTATATTCTGCATAATCGGTTAGTTCTACTTCATTAGTTTATTTTCGTCTTGCATATGTTTTTTGAATACTGTGTATGAATAAATAAAAATGAGGCATCTAGGTTAGTTCTCTTCACCTCTCTCTTCTATGTGATATATTTTGTGTGGTTTTGTTTAAATGATTGTGGGTCTGCATGTATGTGAATATTATTTTATTATGCTTATTTGCTTTTATATGTACATAGCTGTATTTTTCTTTTGCCTTAGCAGGATTTTGATTTTAAATTTCTAGATATTGAAGAGTTGCCTAGGAGGGGATTCCCGACAGGACTAGTTGTTTAAGTTTTTATTTCAATTGTATTCATTGATCCTTTTCTTTGATTTTGTAATATTTTGTGTAACTCTAACTATCTATATATAAAATATACTTGGGGGACCATCTAGGGGTTTACGTGCTACTTGTTTATTTTTATCGTAACTTATTTGTGTTAGAAAGCATGCCTATAGGATTATGATTGTTTGATAGTCCCTTTTTTTAACTTCACTTTAGATCTAACTAAAATAAAGTTATCATTACTTGATCACTTGTTTAATCTTGTCTAATTAATGTTCAAAACTAATCTTATTTAAATGCTAATTAATCGCATGTTGCATGTCACCTTCTAGTATATAGCACTAATAAATAAAATCAACATCTAATCATTAATTAATATTGAATGTCTGTTTCTGCAAATTTGAGATTCATGCTAAAGGCTAACAATTTGGTAGAAATCATGTTTATAATTTTGTCAATAGTGATGTTGGGTTAGTCATTTAGAAATCATGCTCATAAGGATAAGTTTTATTTTATATGTATTTAGAGTCATGCCAATAGCTATAGGTGCTATCCAATATTTTTGACCTTTCAATCACCTAGAAATCATGTTTATATGTATTATTAATTAATTTTCAGCATGCTAAGGACTGAAATAATATAAATTGATTTTGCCACTGTCTTCCAACATGTTTTTAAATAAATAAATAGCATTCTATTATAAATTTTCTACCACTATTTTGTGACATAATTATTTTTCTAGTTACTTAGAATAAATCAATTAATTTTCAGCATGTTAAATAACTGAACTACCTTTTGTTATGCATTATTCCACTGTTTTTGTGGTATATTAATTACTGTCACTTAAAAAGATAAAATTAACAATGCTTTCTCTACATACTAATCTGCTCAACATAATCAATTATGCATCATAAATACATGTTCTACCATTTAAAATCAATTGTTAATTAATTTCTGCCTCGATTACCTTAAATACTTGCTTGCTCAGATTAAATCCTGCTAATAAACAAATTTTGCATTTAATAAACAGTTTGGCCGTATAAAATCAATTTAAATAATTATTTCTCTGTTGCGTAATTAATTTTATGTCTGTCTTTTAATAAATCCTGACATAATTGTTTTGTCCATATTCTGTTTGTCAAAATAATTATTTAACCCTCTTTTCAAACTTTGGGTTGGACATGACATGTTTTAAAAATTACAAATTTTTTATCTCCTAACCTATAGTTAGTGGGAAAGTAAAAGGAATTATGAGGTCTAATTCCATTTTTAATCAAGCCGACGTGTCTCCGGGAGTACCACCTATTCAAGATTTTTTTCAAAAAGGGAATATGTGTATTCATATGTAAATATTTATGTGCTTATATGTATGTCAAATATTTTCAATTGTCTTTAAAAATAAACTATTACTAATTTTCTAAGATCGACCTCAAATCAAAATTGTTTCTATGGTGGAGGAACACGATTAATAATATCGTGGTATCATCCCTATAAAACAACAAACATTTTTTTAAATAAAAACCCCGTTCATAACTCCCTCAATTTTTAAAACCTTAATTCTTATATTTTTATTTTTTCTTGTTTGGGGTAGTCTAATAAATATAATTGGATTCTCTTCTATCTATTTGTGTATAATTCTGTCTTCTCCCTTATCCTCTTTAATTTTTCATGCTTAATATTTGTTCAGTGTTTCATTTATTATATCACCTAGTAAGCATGCTTAGTTAAATAAATAAAGTGACCTTAAGTGTTACTTGTAACCTCCACTTAAATTGCACGAGATATGGTCGGGACCCACCTTTGTGGACTTCGAGGAATTTTTAACACCTTACTCTCGAGGTAATTTGAACTCTTACCTGATCTCTAATTAGTTGACCATTTAGTTAGATTAGTTAGGTTAGATAGGTGCTCTAAATCGCCTTAATTCGTTAGGTGATGACTTTTCACTTCAACCAAAACCCAAAAGATTTATTAGGTCGTGAACCGAAATTCATTTTGTGCAAAATAGGGTGCGACAGAATGGTGACTCTGCTGGAGATAACTAGGTTCTTACCATAACGTATTTCATGTTTTATGTGGGGTTTATTCGTTTTTGAGTATTTTTCTTGTTTTTTGTGCTATTTCCATGTCTAATTTGTTATTTGCTTTCCTTTTACTGTTATTCCATGTCTAAATTACATATTCTCTTATTTTCATGCTTAATCCCTGCCCATTTATCTTATTTATTATGTCCATTGTTTAATCCATATTTGTTTCCCTTAGTTGCTTAATTCATTTACGTGTTGGCATGCTTATTTATGTATTTGTTTATTTATTGTTTTCTATAACTGTTTATTTGTTACTGCTTTCCATCTACACGTTCAGTGTTTATTGCTTTGATAAACTGACATTCTACTCATACTTCCCTCAATTGGGATCCTCTTCCTTTTTTATATTTTTCTCGTGATGGTGTGTGACTTTGCACATCTCATAAATACTCAAATTCTCTTCAAATACCCTATATTAGAGAGATGGTTGAGGCATGACAGATGCAGATAGTTTTACTATTGTGGAACCATGTGACTTCTCGCATAGAACCTATTCAAATCCGTGTCGAACCAACTCTTAGAAATCTCAAATAGGTCATACATGTTGCATAAGTCATAGGTGGTTTGACCTTTGGTGTCAATTCACAAAGTTAGTAGTCACCCTATCGTCTAAAGGCCCCGACACCCATTAGACAAATTACATATTATTCGTCAATGTGATCATAATAATCAAGCCAAATTATGTCAAAATGGAGTTAAGAATTTTCTTTGACTCTAAATTTCAAATTGACAAAGTATGGCTTGAATCAATTATGTGACATTTATTCTCTTCCAGTAATTATTGTCCCACTCTGAGAGTATTGCGTCACCCATTTGAAATTATAATTTTGGCTTGTTATATGTTACATCATGCTTGTATTTGATTTATTCCTTTTCCTTAAAGGTTGTCTAGTATTTGGACTTTGACTCAACTAAGAATCTGCAATATGACAAATATGTTCAACATTCGAAAATATTTCAATCACCCTTCTTCTCATCCAACACAAAGTACATTTTGGACTATCTCTCCTTGTTCTGTTCCTGCTTGCACCCTCTCTCAACGAAAATCTCTGACACATATCAATTTTGATGCTTAGCAAAGTGAGAGAATACATGACAAAATGGAGAAGACTAAGTTAGATGCACTACATCAAAAAATGCATGATTTAAAGGAGAAGGTGAATGAAAGACTAAACTCAAAACTTGCTTATGACTTGAGGTAAGAGAAATTATGTATGCACCAAAGAGTTGAATTGCCATCAGGATTCAAAATTCTGAAATTCAACATGTTCGACGGATATGGAGACCCAATTGCACATCTCAAGGATTTCTGCAGCAGATTAGTTGGCTTAGAAAATAATGAAGCTCTCCGGATGAGGCTATTTATTCAAAGCTTATCAAGAATAGCTTTCACCTAATACGTCAAACAAGACTTTGATAAATGGCTCTCATGGGAAGATATGGCTCAAGACTTTGTAGAACAATACAAGTTTAACATTAAGAATGATCCTACAATGTTGGATTTGCTCGAAGTAAGTAAATTGAGTCGTGAATCTTTTGAGGAATATGTCATACGATGGAGAATGGAAGCTTCCAAGATACGTCATTCACCGCATAAAGAGGAGTTGGTCCAAACTCTCATGAGATCACTTGACGGTATATACTACAAAACCTTGTTCTTCGCGAGTATTCAGAGCTTCGAAAGTCTAATGCGAATTGGAAAAAAATTAGAATATGGTATTCAGTCTAGAAGAATTGTTGATGCACAAACTCCTCTTCAAGTCCTGAAAAATTCATTAGATGAAAGGAACAATGATGCATCAACCTCTATACCACTGAAACAAAGCAATCAGAATACTGAGCAAGTTCATGTTATCTTTGATTCATGTGACATACGTTCCAAACCTGACAATCCGCGAGTATCTCAACTTAAGATAAGGTAGCCTCATACCTTTACCCCCTTAATTGAAACTTTGACTAGCATTTTTCAAAGATTATGGGCTAAAAGGACTTTTGAAGCCAAGAGAAGGATGGATCTCTAATCAGTCTTCTTCAACTTTGGATCTATCCAAAAATTGTGTGTATCATTCGAATATTCAAGGTCATGACACCGAGGAATCTAGCATTGAGAAATAAGATCCAGAATATGATTGAAAAAGGAAAAATCATAGTGCAGCAAGGACCACTAAACAACAATTGCGATCCTGATACGACAAATGCTATCACTGTTCAAAGGGATCCTACAAAGATGTATTTGAAACCTTTGACAAGAAAACACAAATCACATCAAAGAAATTGACGAGGACAAGACTCTTATGAGCAAAGTATAGCTATCTTTTCTATAGACCTTGTGACAAAAACTTTCTTTTATTCCATTCATTTCTTCCTTGTACTCATGAATTATGTTTGACCTGATTTCCTTTTGGATACGTAGGCAACCCTTTGATGGGTCCGGTCTCTATCAAATAAATTTCTCTTCTTTTCCATGGTCGTTCAAAATATTGTTTTATGAATTTAGGGCTAACTAACCTAACCTTGAACATAATTGATGTTCAGATTCGAAGTCGAGCCTTAATGTCCAAATATAAGATAATCACTTTTCTTGTTGAACTAATAATTTTCACAAATGAAACTGGGGCAGAATTTATGAGGGAACCTCAAAAATTTCAAACAGTATTTAAGAAAGTGAATATATACCTTATATTCTAAACTATGGTAGAAATTTTTGAAAAATCCTCAAAAATTTCATCACAATGGAGTGCAATTCTGAAATCAATACAAGCACAGGTTCGTCTACCGTACAATAGGGCATTCAGGCTCGTTCGTCTTACAATACAACATTCAGGCTCGTACGCCTTACAATACGACATTTAGGCTCGTCCACCTTACAATGGGACATTAGGCTCGTCTGCCTTACAATAGACATTCAAGTTCTTTCACCTTACAATACGACATTCATGCTCGTCCGCCTTATAATACGACATTCAGGCTCGTCGGCCTTACAATACGACATTCAGGCTCATCGGCCTTACAATACGACATTCAGGCTCGTCCGCCTTACAATATGACATTTAGGCTCGTCTGCCTTACAATAAGACATTTAGTATCTTTCGCCTTACAATAGGATGCTTAGGTTTGTCCACCTTACAATCAGACATTTAAGCTATTTATTAATGCTTTCTTCTATATTATTATATCTCTATATACTAACAAATCTATTTGAGGTTAACATTATCCTTTGGAAATGAGTCGCAATTCTTCAAGAAGTTAAGCCAAAGTTTATCAAGGCTTGCACTATCTTCTCAAAGCAGATACGCCTTCTCATCTCCTCTCTTCATTATTGTTATCTAGCACTTACTTTTATCATGTTGATTCACATTTTCTGTATTTATAAGCTAACCGTTTATCTAGTTATATTAGAAATTGCAGGTATCAAGAGCTTGATAGAAAAATAAGAATTGATTGGGAATAATTTTGTTCCCATAATTCTTTATTCTTTTGCCACTTTGACCTTACTGGAACTCTGCACAACTCTTCACTTATATGATCATTTGCTTGCAACAAAGGCCCTCTCAACTTGTCGCTACTCATATGATTCTTTGCTCTTAAACTAGAGTCGTTATATTCATCCCATCCTCGCTGCTCTAATCCTATCTATTCAAGCCATAATCATTGTCATTCGTATATCGTATCGTTATTTCATTTTTAAGAGCTTTGTTTGTTCCTAAATCTAGAACTACACATGGCCTGATTCTCGTATAACCAGAGATATGTAGGCGGCTTAATATCAAAGTCTCAGCCGTACCGCTTTCCAACTCTATACCGTTTTAATTGATCCCACTGACATCTCTTGTTGGTCGGACAAAATCGGCTACTAAGTCAACGTTGGTTGCCTGACAATTCATTCTTCATTCTCCAGCAACCAAGGGGAAGCTGTTGACACCCAATTTTAACCGACCTATAACCCTTTCGAAAGTGCTATTCGATTAAATAGGTATTTTTAAAACATATTTCAGGTTTAAAATTTTAATCGATTTTCTCAAAAATTAAATATTTTAGTATTCATAATTTAATAAAAATATTATATTAAATTATTTTATTATTATATTTATCGATATTTAAACTCCAAATACTTACTCTACTTATTTATTTGAATATTTAAAACTTAGATGTGTTTAATTTGTATGAAAAATTATAATATATATAGTATTTTATTAATTGAATAACATTTTTCTAATCTTCCCTTAAATTATTTAAATCTTAGCCTAATCCATTCCAATTTATTTAATTCATAGCCACTCTTTCTATTCAATTCATTTCAATTTTAACTTTTTATTTCAATATAGTTGTAATTTTAGCCCTTTTATTCGTTGCATTTATAACCAATTTCAGATTTTAATGCAATTCTTAAAATCGACGATTCGATCTCAGTCGTTCATCATTTGATTCAATTAAGAAGATTCAATCCCTACCTTTCATCTGAATTTAATCAATGGTCAAAATCAAATCAACTTTTTCTTTCCTTTTAAACTATCAAAAGACCCCAAACCCTTAATCTTCTTCATTCTCCTCTCCAAATCCGCCACACCCCTCCCTCTCTTCTCCGATTTTCTCCACCAGCAGCAACAACAATGGCGCCGGCAAAGACAGCTCTGGCGACCCCCCCCCCTCTGTTCTCCCCTATCTCCTCTTCTCCTTTTCTAGCAAGAATCGACCAGTAACCGTCTCCCGGCTGGACGACAACTCTCTTGCCCTCTCCCTTCTTTTTCTCTCCTCACTTCACCGGCGGCCAGCAAGGGGACGAAGCCAGCTGCTCCGATCAACGACCATCTCCGGCGAGTAGCTGCAAACGAAAACAGCAGCCAAGAGTCGCCCTTTGTCCTTTCTCTTCGTCTTCTTAGTATCAATAGCAGCAGCCGGCAAGAGACAACCCTGACTCCGGCAAATGCTGCTCTGGCTAGTGAACAAGCGAGCTCCGACGGAGCTTTTGAAAGTTTTGAGTTGGTCAAAAGACAGATCTTTAACATATCCATCCGGGTACATTTCTTCTAATTTATTATCTCATCTGTTAGTAGCTTTGTTCTTCGTTTCATTTGTAATTTGGCTTTGATATATAAATGTTGTTGTACATGTTTAGTATATATGAAAGCCGTTTTTTAGTGATTATTGCTCCCTGTTCATGTGTGTTGTTGTGTCTTTGTGGATACATCTGTTAGTTTGTGTATTCTCTATAAAATTTGGATAAATTGCATGTTAAGTGGCTATAAATTTGTTCGTGTATATGCAGTAATTTTGATATGCAACTTAAAGTGGGGCTTTAATCGTGTGAGTTTGATTACTTGTTTAGCTTGATTATAGTATTTTGGGTTCATTCTAATTTGAAAATTCATCTCCTTTCTTATGATACTGATCTCACTTTTTTCCTTTATTAAAATGAGAATTTAGTTTATTGAATCCAATTAGTAAGCTGTGAATATTTGTTTTCTCCTTAATTACCTCTAAATTGATTGTTTTCCTTTTCTTGTGGTAATTCTTCAGTGGTATAGCCTCCATTAAATAATTCTAATTATTAATTTTGGCTAGGCATAGGTAATAATTTAATGCAGGTCTTTACTTACTTTATTATGGTAAATTTTTGTTGTGATTACATATATTATATATTGATTCATCGTGTTTCTATTGAACTGTAGGGGTTACTATTATCATTGATTCACTATTTAATTGATTTGTTATCTTATTTAAGTTGTACAGCTCCTTACAGGTTCTAATTTTGGCAAAAGCCCTAATAGGTTTTGGTAAGAAACTATCACTAATTTTGTGCCCTCTTCATTTAAGGAAAATAATATTCCTTGATTGTTGTTAATTATTTTTATTCCCTATACGGTTGTGTTGTCTCATTTTCCTATATAAACAAGCTTCCTTTCATTATTTTCAGAGGCTTTTCGACACTCTTAACAATCAGAAACACTCTTACGCTTAACAACTAAAAATATTCTCCACTTAAAAGAAAATAATTTCCGGTGAATTCTAAGGAGTACTTATCCACTTTGTTTTGTTGTGTACGGGTTGATTTGAATTAAGTTCATCTGCATTGCTAACTATATTCTGCATAATCGGCTAGTTCTACTTCATTAGTTAATTTTTGTTTTGCATATGTTTTTTGAATACTATGTATGAATAGATAAAAATGAGGCATCCGGGTTGGTTCTCTTCACCTCTCTCTTCTATGTGATATATTTTGTGTGGTTTTGTTTAATTGATTGTGGGTCTACATGTATGTGAATATTATTTTATTATGCATATTTGCTTTTATATGTACATGGCTGTATTTTTCTTTTGCCTTAGCAGGATCTTGATTTTAAAGTTCAAGATATTGAAGAGTTGCCTAAGAGGGGATTCCCGACAGGACTAGTTGTTTAAGTTTTTATTTCAATTGTATTCATTGATCCTTTTCTTTGATTTTGTAATATTTTGTGTAACTCTAACTATCTATATATAAAATATACTTGGGGGACCATCTAGGAGTTTACGTGCTACTTGTTTATTTTTATCGTAACTTATTTGTGTTAGAAAGCATGCCTATAGAATTATGATTGTTTGATAGTCCCTTTTTTTAACTTCACTTTAGATCTAACTAAAATAAAGTTATCATTGCTTGATCACTTGTTTAGTCTTGTCTAATTAATGTTCAAAACTAATCTTATTTAAATGCTAATTAATCGCATGTTGCCTGTCACCTTCTAGTATATAGCACTAATAAATAAAATCAACCTCTAATCATTAATTAATATTGAATGTCTATTTCTGCAAATCTGGGATTCATGCCTAGGCTAACAATTTGGTAGAAATCACGTTTATAGTTTTGTTGATAGTGATGTGGGGTTAGTCATTTAGAAATCATGCTCATAAGGATTAGTTTTATTTTATATGTATTTGGGGTCATGCCTATAGGTGCTATCCAATATTTTTGACCTTTGAATCACCTATAAATCATGTTTATAGGTATTATTAATTAATTTTCAGCATGCTAAGGACTGAAATAATATAACTTGATTTTGCCACTGTCTTCCAGCGTGTTTTTAAATAAATAAATAGCATTCTGTTATGAATTTTCTACCACTGTTCTGTGAGATAATTATTTTTCTGGTTACTTAGAATAAATCAATTAATTTTCAGCATGTTAAATAACTAAACTACATTTTGTTATGCATTATTTCATTGTTTTTGTGATATATTAATTACTGCCACTTAAAAAGATAAAATTAATAATGCTTTGTCTGCATAGTAATCTGCTCAACATAATCAATTATGTATCATAAATACCTGTTCTGCCATTTAAAATCAACTGATAATTAATTTCTGCATCGGTTACCTTAAATACTTGCTTGCTCAAATTAAATCCCGCTAATAAACAAATTTTGCATTTAATAAACAGTTTGGACGCATAAAATCAATTTAAATAATTATTTCTCTGTTGCGTAATTAATTTTCTGTCTGTCTTTTAATAAATACCGACATAATTGTTTTGTCCATATTTTGTTTGTCAAAATCATTGTTCAACCCTCTTTTCAAACTTTTGGTTGGACATGACATGTTTTAAAATTATAAAAATACTATCTCCTAGCCTATAGTTGAGAAAGTAAAAGGAATTATGTAATCTCCATTTTTAATCAAGCTGACGCGTCTCCGGGAGTACCACCTATCCAAGAATTTTTCAAAAAGAATTATGTGTATTCATATGTAAATATTTATGTGCTTATGTGTAAGTTAAACATTTTCAATTGTCTTTAAAAATAAACTATTACTAATTTTCTAAGACCGACCTCAAATCAAAATTGTTTCTATGGTGGAGGAGCGTGATTAATAATATCGTGGTATCATTCCTATAAAGAAACAAACATTTTTTAAAATAAAAACCCCATTTATAACTCCCTCAATTATTAAAACCTTATTTCTTACATTTTTTTTCTTGTTTGGGGTAGTCTAATAAATAGAATTGGATTCTCTTCTATCTATTTGTGTATAATTATGTCTTCTCGCTTATCTTCTTTAATTTTTCATGCTTAATATTTGCTTACAGTTTCATTTATTATATCACCTAGTAAGCATGCTTAATTAAATGATGAAGTGACCGTCATTGCTACTTGTAACCTCCACATAAATTGCATGAGATATGGTCGGGATCCATCTTTGTGGACTCCGAGTTCCCCTCGAGGTAATTTGAACTCTTACCCGATCTCTGGTTAGCTGACCCTTTAGTTAGACTAGTTAGGTTAGATAGGTGCCCTAACGCGCTTTAATTCGTTAGGTGGCGACTCTCCATTTTGCGAAAAACGGAACGCGACAGTAGCCGATGAAAAACATTTAGCACGTTTACATTAATATCTAATTTCTCAATTGGTTAGAATTTCATGTTACCATGTTATTAAACTATAAAATAATAATGAGAAGAAAGAATTATTCTTATTTCTCTAGAAGGATTCTTTACCATTAAGAGAATTTCCTTCTTTATAGGGGGATTGACTTGATCCTAATTAGGTTCCTAAATTTTTTTTCAAAAGAAACAACATAGACATTCACTATAACACAATAATATATTTATAACAATAATAATTTTTTTTTCAATTGGCAGTATACCATTTTTTATAATATTTTGTAACACACAAATATGCATATATAAATTTTTGTATGTTATATAACACTACAAATGTATAATCTTAGGTAAATTCTTATTGATTATAATTTTAAAATATTTTCAAATTGAGTCAATTATTACATAAACTATCAAAATTATTTCAGAAGTGTTAAAAATGAAATTATGACTTCACTTGATTAAATATGTCAATTAGAGTATCACTTTTTATTGTAATACATTTCATATCACTTTTAATTACAAAAAAAAAAAATAGGTCTATATCATCAATATTGTAGCGATTGTTATCTTTAGAAGACATTCAAAGTTAAGATAATATTTTCTTAAATTTAATTATTTGATAATTTAATTAGTTTGGATTTGAAATATGTAAGAAAACATTTAAAAGAATTGGAGAAAATTTTGTAAAATCAATATTAAAACGTGATTGATTCAAATTAAAATAAATTAGACAAATTTAGGAGTAGAAAGTGATTGCTAATTTAATTGCCTATAACTTTTAATTATAATTATTTCATGCATATATTTTAAAAATAATAAAACTGACGATCTTCCCCTTTCTCGAGAGCTATTGCCCCTTCCTCTTGCCTTGGTTACCCAAGGAGGGTCCATTCTGCAAACATAGCATTTAGGTTTAATCATCTAAAATGTCATAAATTTCATCACAATAAAAGCTTTCATAAAGCTCTTGTTCAATCATGTAATCAGCGATGATATCCATCACCATTCCGTGTATGATTTTCCATAAAATGTGTTCCTGTAAATCTCTATTAAGAGGAACTGCTTTCAAAATCGTAACCAAAGTTTTATCACGAAACAAGTCAAGAAAACCCATTGTTTAAGAAGAAAGATATTCTCTAGATAAGAAGTCTTATCACTTCCCTTTTTATAATGAATTTCGAAATCAAAAGGGGCTAATTGCGCCTGCTACCTAGCAAATATTAATTTAGACGCATTATGTTTAAAATCTTTATCAAACATATACTTAACTGATTGAACATCAATTTTTATTATAAATTTCTGATTATATAAATCATCTTGAAATTTTAGAACACATTTTACGATAGTTAACATTTCATGAGCTACCGTTGCATATTTTTTCTGAGCATCATTCCACTTACCTGAATGAAAACGAATCAGATATTCCTTCTTATCATGAGGATTAATTTGTTTTAGTATTCCACCATAACCAATATTGGACGCATCAGTTTCTACAATTTTTTGCCAAGCCGGATTAGCCAGGGTTAAGCAGGGCAATGATTTAACTCTATCTTTAATAGTT
>JAJOOR010003444.1:0-68335 GCA_036250505.1 Solanum acaule
TTTAAGGATAAAACTCTTACCTATTGTTGGATCTTCTCTCTAAATCAAGACATGAATGGCTTTTCTCTCTATGAAGCGTTGCAAGAATGATGAGTATAGAAATTAGGGCTAATGGGTATTTGAAATCGGGTTAATGGGTCTTCATTTTGGTCGGGTCGGATTTTACTAAATGGGTCGGATTGAATACTAAATAGAAAGTAAAATTTTAATTATAATAAAAATATATACACATGGAGCCACGTAGGCACCATGTAGGCGCCACGTAGACTAATAAAAATGGTGACACAAAACTTAACTGTACAAGGGCAAATATGTGCCTAAAGTTGGATGGTAAGGGCAAATATATCAAAAAAGTATGACGAAGGATAAATATGACCCTTTTCTAAGAGTTCAAGGGCAAATATGACCCTTTTCCGTTTTAAAAATATAATTATGATGAATATTGTTAGTATACAACTTTTACAAATAATGTTGTTGGAAATTTATGTTCTCTTCAGTTATTATGGTCATTTACATAAAAAAAAAAAAAAGCGGTTAAAACATATATGCAAATATCAAAAACAAAAATGATCGAAAAATAAATTACGATCACAAAATGAATAAATAGAAGTGATTTAATTATCATCTAGATTGTGAGTACAATTTTGTGTATTCTCTTTATTCCTCTTTTATAAATTTTCTATGCGATTTGAAGGCAATTAGTAGCATAATATTTCTCAAATATATGAACGTTTGTCAAGGCGAATTGCGTAAGCTCTTGATAACAAGAGTTACTATGTTCATATTCTTCAAGATCTTTCTATTTTTGTAACAAAGATGAGAAGTTACTTGATTTTTCAAAATTACAAGCAGTGTGGCAAGGATATGATATCACAAGTGCCAAAATATCGAAAAGATTCTGTTCAAAACAGTTGTATAACAAGAAAAGTACACATGTTATAACAAGGTTTAAATGGTGTCACGACATGGATACTGAAAATTCATAGTCAAAAGATTGACGCATAGTAACTAGCATTATTATTATTGTAATAGTATGATGAGTTTTTATTATAAGAGTACATTATTTCGAGTTATAAATTTAAAAGTACAATGTGCATTTAGAGCAGTTTGCTTTGATTCCTGGTTGTCCCGCCCATGCTCTTCAATGGTAGGGCGAGTTTCTTCATATACAGAGTTGAGCTTCAAAGTGACTTCGTTTTTTTATCCCCTGCATGACATTGGTAAAAATATGAAAGAAAAGGTTGTCTACACCATGAAGTGTTACAAAGAAAAGGTAATCATACCTCGTACTTGGTGACTTCTTCTCGTGCTTCCTTTGATGACTTGTTTACGACTGGAAGATTTGACCTTCCGTTTGGGTGTGCACCGTGACTTCTTCCACTTGGGAATGCGTTGAGACTTCATCTTCGTTGTTGAACCAGATCCAATATTATAATTCTTATGTGACCTATTACTTGGTTCCACCTTATATCTGCAGCCAGATTATAGTATCATAGGCACTACTTGAAAATTTTCTCTTATTACTGTTCACAATTATATCATTTGTATTTGATAAATTTTCTTTGTAATGATGGTGGTGTCCGGTCAGTTTGCCTACATTTCAACTAATTTCACTAGGTACCTGCAACCTCCAGATAACACAAGTATTGACTAACTCTGTCCATCAAGTCTTTGACAGTATTAACTAAACCGAGACATCATGACTCTCGTCCACTTCATTGACCACTATATGTTTGCTACCTACCAAGTATGAAACAGAGTTCGACTACTGCTTATGGAAAGATCTGTTCATTTTGTCCAGAAATACCATTTTCAGCCCGTCTATCGATTGAATCAGGGACTGAGCTCTTGTTGACAGACAAAAGAAGAGGGAATACGAATAGGGGAAGAGCAACTCTACTCATAGAAAGACATAACGAACATGCAAGATCTATTAATAAGCCCGAGCCAATGCAAGATTTGTACAAACTACAACAAATAAAGTTGAGCATTACCTGTCAGTCCCGTCTTTCCAGACATGATTGTACTCCTGAGCGAAGATAAAAACAGAAGTAAAGAATAAGAAATGAGATTGACAAACTCATATCGAATTTAGAAGCATCTATTCTGTTTTAGAAAACAGAAAAAAAACATCACAAGAAACTTAAAGTTACCTTGAATCGTTGAGACTTAGCACCCAAAAAAATACAACAGTTTGCAGCTCCACACAGACAACGAACAGTTGCACCAGCGTACCACTCAAAATAATAATTAATTGTCAGCTCCATTCCAACAGATATATCCTTCATTGCAAATATTCCTAATCTTGTTTCCCCTAACACAGTCCATTTCCTCGTTTCACAATTTGGTCGGCTGGGAAATTCAACAACATACAGTATCAGTATTATCAATCGACACCAATTAACCATCATAATGTGCCACGGACTGACCAAGATGATTGACAACCGTTGATTCAGCACTTACCATGAATGATTTAAGAATCTTGCAAAATTTCCCTTCCGTGTTGAGTCAATGACATAATTAGTATCTAGAGAAATCATGTACGTGTCCTTGACCTCTGCGCCACAAATCATATGAAATTAGTACTGATCTGCAGATGAACTATCAACAACCATCTATAATGTCGATAACTTACCATGAGCTTCATAAACATGAGATCGTTTTTTTGCTGCTTCAGATGATATCACTTCTCCATAGTATTCAATGATGAACTGTCCTGCCTAATAATGTAAAAAGAGTTAAAAAAAAAAAAATACAAAGAAATATCTTATTGTATATACATAATTACCTTTATATTCTCATCAGCTAAAAGACCCCAACCACGTCCGTTAGTCCTGAACAACTTAGTTTTTGCATATTCACGTTTCTGGAATATCTGTTGTATGTTTATAAATCGATAAGATCAATGTGAAAGTACATATACTAATAAAGAGAAATAACAGAGCAAATGTTTCAACTAATTAAGTGAATCATCTAATTTTACCTGATTTTCGCAAGTATCACCACACTGACAGTATCCCGGTGTACATTCAGTGTTGGTTAGTACATTCAAACATCTTTCTACACACGCACTTTCAGGATCACTAGTATCATACTTGCATTGACAAATAGCAATTTCGTCTTCTTTCAGTTTCTTATGTCTGTAAGTTAAAGGATTCTTAAAAGAAAATGCAGTTATAAATCGGAAGGGAGATCATTGTTAAATGATACAAAGAAAAAGATATGAACTCACTTTCGTCTTAAAAATACATTTTGAGTAATATGAATAAATGGCGTTACTCCTTCTGGCAGTTGGACCTTCAAAAAAACGAAAAAAAAGGTAACAATTCACCTCATTAATTACTTGATGTAAATAAAATGGTATACTGTAATGCATTACTATTATATAGTATTATCCTACCGAATATACAACACACAATAAGCAAATCAAAAATCAAACAACTAATTGATTACATAAACTATTCATCCATATGTTATTCAATAAGCCCAATTTTTCGATAAGTAAATTTAATTCATAAAAACAGCAGCACTAAGACGGGGCTGGAACTGTAGAACACGTCTATTTATTTTTTTTAAAAGCAGCACTAAGCCGTACCACATTGCTTTTGTCTTCGCCTGAATGCATCATCTATGCAACCTTTGTCAGAAATCTCGAGAACTCCAAAAACTCAACAAAGTAAAAGATTTTCATCAATTTCATATCCAAGTACAAGATCACGCGCACACAAGAAAGAAAAATTAGTCATCAATGGATGTGACTATTAACTAAAAATGGTCCATTTTGTGCTTCTTGTTATGGAAATGCAAATGTGACCACCAAGAATAAAATGTTCATTTTCTTGCTCTTACATATGAATAAGTAAAATCTAGAGCAAAGTAAATACAATGTCACAAAAAAATAAACAAAAAATGCTAACATATTTATCAAACTAATTAAAAGCTAGACCAAAATAAATACAATATTGTCACCAAAAAAACGAAAAATTGCTAACATATTTACTAAAGTAATCAATTTTTTTTTTGTAAATTTTATTTCTTTTGAAATTTAAAACAAAATTTGCAGTCCTTAAATGTGACTTTTTGTTGTTGTTGTTGTTTTTACTTTTCACAGGTAAATCCTTTTAAAAATAAAAAAAATATAACTTTTGAAATTTATTGTCATAACATTTGTATTCCTCATTCTGAATTGGTTAAAGAAAATTATATTATAGATTTACAATTGAGCCGTACATATTATAATTCCCCTCTGTATATTTGTTTCACTAACAGAGTAAAAGGCAAAAGGTACATTGTGAATACACAAAACTATTCAAACCTTTTAGGTTACTCCAATGTCGGAGGAAGTGTGAAGAAATTCTGTGTTCGAATCTATGGTTATGAGTAGACAGAGAGTTGACAAGTTCGATCAATTTTAGGTTACTCATGAAACATGACGGGGTTTTAGAAGTATAGAGATCAATCAGAAGTAGAATAATGACACATCCAATCATCAGTTATATATAGCCTGAACGATTACGTTAAAACTCTGATCAAACACAGCAAGAGAAGCAACTCAAATACGCATTGGCTGTTTGAGGTCCGGTTCCTTCTTCAGCATTGGCTGTTTGAGATCCAGTTCCTCCTTCAGAAGGCCCTGCAGCAGTGGCATCGGTTGCTGGAATAAGAGGGAACATCGCATTCTTGATCATAGAAAAGTAAAGATCAAACTCTGCTTTGTATTTTGAGCATTTTGCTTCGAAGTGGCTTCATTTCTTATGCGCAAAAAGTGTTGAGAAAAAATACAATTAGATTTTCCTTACACAAAATGGCAAAAAGTAATTGATCATCACTAGTGTTTTCGCATTCCCTTATAGATCGATGCTATTAGTCTTTCGCAAGTAGTACTAGAGAACAAACAATGAGCAAAATCCACTTATAGATGCTAAAAGTATTACTAACTTCCAAGGATTGTCAACAACACATCACATCACAATTCCGTGTTTGAACACTCCTTAGAGTACATCGACAACTTAATTATATCATCTAGTTAATGAAGAAGGACACAAAAACAAGTAGCAAGTGTATGAAAATGAGCTTAAGTTAATGGATTATCAAAGGGAGATCATCATCAAAAGAAGCAAAACAAAGATTTGAGCTTACTTTCGCCCTAAAAGCTCATTTTGAGTAGTTTGAACAGATGGTGGTGTTACTCCTTCCGGCAGTTGGACCTTCAAAAAAGAAAAAGGAAACAATTCACCGCATTACTTGATATAATTAATAGGGGCATACTGTAATGAATAATCACTTATATAGAAGCAAAGAGGCCGCATTTATTATACTTGCTCCATTAACATTACTATATAGAGTGTTATCCTTGCAAATATACAACTGACAATAAGCAAATAAAATATCATATAGCTAAATTGATTACTTAAGCCATCTCATCGGTGTGTGCATTATCCATGTTTTGATGTATCGAAGGCGGGTGAAGTAACTTGATACCTTGAATGAAGTACCTAGTTACCATCAATGTCTCATTCTAATTACCATTGTTAGACATCAACCATCTTCATTTGGGACTACTTTAAATATCTAACACCCATGCACAAAGCATCTGGCGGTGTTCATGCAGGGTCCCAAGAAGGGTTGGTCAAGCTACCTGCGCTTGTCTGATCCAATTATTTAGCCGCTCTTTATAAGAGACACGCACTCCAAGGGATGTGATGCAGATATCGTACACTAATGCACTCAGTTTTTTTTTTGTTTTTGTTTTTCAATTTGGGGTAGGGGATTACTTGTGGTCCGGCCCTTCCCAGATATCATGCATAGAGGAAGATTAGTGCATGGATCTAACTCATCAATAGGTACCAAGATATATCGAATACCAAAAGGAGTATGTTCTCAAATCCAAAATCAAACAAGTACAATCAGACCAAAATACTCTCTGAAACGCCCTCCTACAACACATCTAATTTTCATTAGATCTTCTTAGAAGGTAATTCATAAAATACTAACTCTTACTTCTTCGAACTTTTTTTCCCCATCTTCGCTTTTCCCTTATTCATTGTTCTTCTTTTCATCATATATTAAATATAAAACAAGTGGATTTTGTCAAAGATCGGGAAAAGTGAGGACCGGGAAGAAAAGCTCGAGGAAGCTAGAGTTAGAATTTTATGAATGATCTTAGCTTCTTCAAGAAGATTTAACCAATATCAGATGCGCCGCAAGAGGCCGTCTCAAACAACTATATTTTCGTTTGATTTTACTTGTTTCATTCTGGATTTTGAGATAATGCTCCTTTTGGTATTTGATATATTTGGATACATATTAATGAGTTAAATCCATACCTATTAACAAATAATAAATGTTACCCTTCAGTTTAGGTGTTTGTTATTAGTTTCTTATAATTTAGCTATATGTAGTTAGTCATCTTTCCTATTTAGGAGTTTGATAGTTTCCGTTATTCTAGGTTTATGTTGGTATTGTACTGTTGGAATGTATGCGTCAACTAGTGATTACAGGACCAGGTTCCCAAACAGAATAAAGTGTGGAAAATAAATAGCTCAAAGTAAATTACGCACAATGATTTTACGTGGAAACTCCCTTGCTCAAGGGCGGTGAAAACCACGACCTGTACTCACAGGATTTCAACCCAAACTCCATTTCATACAAACGGAGCAAAGTTTCAGATTACAAACTCTTGCAACCTAGGAATTAAAACTCTTTAATCCCTTCCCCCTTACTGTAGCAACTCTACTACAAAGGAAAACTAAGCAATAACTCTATTGATCTAGACTTAATAACACATGACATAGTGTTGATTGACGAGAAGCGTTATGGAGTTAACGATAGATTGAAAGATTCGAGAAAGACCTTATTAGAATCTAAAGGTATCATGTTACATACGATTAAAACAAAGTACCTGAAGTGCAAGTCGGGGCTATAGTTAGAAATAAAACACGTGAAAGATGCAATCACATATTACAATTTTTATATGTTTGGTTCAATTTTAAAAAAATATTTTCTTTAGAAACACAAATGTGCTATTACTCTCTCTCCATAGTTCGATATCTTAGTATGCTCATTTTATCCACTACATCCAGAGATCACATAAAAAAGAATCATTCTCACCCGAGTCATAAAGTGAAACTTCCTCCACCATATATCTGCATTAAGTAAAAGTTGTAGCATCCAAACTATAATATATCGTAGCCAATTTTCTTAGACGAAACTCATAAAGCTAAAGCACTACCTGGGACTGCTTCTATGATGCCATGTAAAAAAAAACATTATCAGTTCACTAATACTGTCTTCTCTTGATGTACTGTTATTAATGTCACACAAAAATATTACATGTCATCACAAAAACAATCATCACTTCATGTGACGCATAAATTATCTAGAGTATATTTGGAATGCATAATTACATCATACATGAACCGTAAGATTTGGATCTGAACTCTTCAATCTCTTTCCGTTTCACCCAAGGAAGTTGTTTTTGAGACTTGCAAGACTTAAATTGAAAAATAACCTGTAAACCAAGTAAAAATTGCTAAATTGTATATTCGGTATATAAATGGATCCTGCAATTAATTTTTATACAACAGATATGTATACCGAATGGGTCTATTTGTATATTTCGGTATACAAATGGGATGACAAAAAACATGGAATGTTTGGTGCGAATTACGAATAAAAGAAACTATGACTATAACATTTAATTTGAATTAATAGTTTGCTATTTCATACAATTTTCCCATAAATAATTCTAACATTCTCCCACTTGGACAACATTAACTTAATTATAGTTTTTTCAAAAAAAAGTTATTTTTATAGAAATTAACGTTAGTTATATGATTATACTTTTATTTCATTCATTTTTCAAGAATATCCATTATTTTTATGCTTTGATTCACAAACTTGATGTAAAAATTGAGATTTTACCCTTATGATTAAGAAAATAAATTTTGAGGTTTTAAAGGCCAATTCGAAGTCAATTTTGACTGAATAGATATGAATTTCCTAAGGAATGGGTAAACCAATTGTGAAACAAAATTAAAGTTTTGATCATCTTCGAAAATGAGAAAAAACTTATGGTTTGGTATTCATCTTTATGGAATATAATTGTAAATTCATTTTGTTCCATTTTCTTTTTTGATTATGAAACATTGTTATGAAATTAAAAGTGTTTAATTTTAATATTTGAAATTTATGATTTCTTTAATTCATTTAATCATGATTTAGCAATAACTTACGGTAAAGAAGTTCTTATTTTAAAGTGAGTTGGATTAAGGGAAAAGAAAACAATTGACAGTTGAGTTGTATTTTGATACGTAGATGATGATAGTTTAGGTGTAAAAAATGAACAACTGATAGGTTCAGGCCCCCAGGACACCAACACTATTAGTTAAAGGAGGTGCACATAGTAGTAGATATGGTTCCCAAGTTTCTTAGGGTAGACTCAGATAGATTGCGCGTAGAGGCATATAGTCTAAGGGTGTATGTGACAATTGTTATGCTTTTACAGGTAAACTAGATACAATTATCAAAGGCAAATTATTTTTCTTTCTCTCCTACCTAAAAGTAAATAATTTTTTATTGATTTGACTAAAAGATTTCCTACAATTTGACATAGCAACCATTCTAATTTGATTTGGATAAATCAAGGTAAAAACATTGAAAGACAATAAAAGCTATATATAATGAAGTTAGGATTAAAGAAGAAACAAAGAAGTTCACACGTTCAATTGATTAAATTGATGTACTTTGACATGTTATTCATATTTAGTGAAACTTAATTATATTTAGTTTGATTAAAATAAAATACTTAGGGTTTAAATGAATTTGTCTTTGAACTTTGTGGATGATTCAGATTTGTTCTTAAATTACTGACTGAATGCAGAGTACGGATTCTTCTCCAAAAGCAAGAACAAACTTCTGTAATAGGTACGCGATTATACACCGTGACTATTTCGATGTAACTCGTATTTCATAAAAATGTGATTGCAATGTAAGACTAATGAAACAAATTCAATGATCTTGCAAACTGTGTGTTTGATTCTATAATCTAGTGGACAAAGTTTGTATTTTTATTTTTTTTAGTGCTGCTAGAAAAGTTAAGGTGTGTGCAAGTTGATCCGAACATCACTATTATAAAAAATTAAAAAATAAATAAGATGAAAAGCTTTAGCCCTGGCACTTGGAAATTTCTCATTTCACATTGATATATATCTGGATGGCCTACCTTTATCTCCCATTTATCTTTTCTTAGTAATTTATTTTGGTATAAAAGTCAAATAATCCATCTTCTTTTTGACTCCAGGTACTTGTTTATGCTACTTGTCAAAGTAGAAGAAAACTAGATGTTAAAATGTTATGAATTATTCTTTTTTTATCTTATCAAACTTAAGTTGGTTGCATAATTAGAAAGAAAAAAAAAATCTTTATGATTTATTCCTAACGCGTCTTTGTCTAATATTCAGTAACAACCTCTCTACCTTCACAAAAGTATGGGTAAGGTTTCGTACAAACAAATGATTTTGCAAGTTTAGGATGTGAAACTAAACATGACAAACAAAGTAACAAACCAATGAAAAAAGAACAAATCAAAATGTTCCGGCATGAGACATTTGTTGTAGCTCAAATTCGAGTGAGAATAGGTCGAGTATTCAATAGGTCATAGACTTAGTTTAAGCGTCTAAATGAAAATACCGGACAAGTCTTTGTATTCATCCCCCGAAAAAGACCAAGTCTTCCATTTATTACAAAATGAGTTGACTTGACTTTGTTTGAAATTAATGCATATAACAAGTAGTAATCACTCCTTTTTTTCCTCCTCACATTCAAATCCTCATTCACAAACCAATTCATTTGCTTCTAATCTGTCTATCAATACTGATCATGCATCAAAGCTTTGCTTTTGGATTAATGTCAAGAGGGAATAATACGAAAATTTTGTGCATAACAAAGGAGAGGGAAGCTCTTCTCGAGTTCAAACGAGGTCTCATAGATGAATATAATCTTCTTTCTTCATGGGGAAATGAAGAAAATAATGAGGAATGTTGTTCTTGGAGGGGTGTGGAATGCAGTAATACAACTGGCCATATACTCGTCCTTAATCTTCGTATAGGTACAATTGAATCCAATTCTGATGGTTCTGATAAGGATCTCATATTGACAGGCAACATCACTTCTTCATTGGTTAAGTTGCAGTATTTGAAGTACTTAGACCTTAGTTCCAATAATTTTGGAGGCGATGGGCCAATACCAAAATTTATTGGATATTTCAAAAGATTAGAGTACTTAAATCTCACATCTTGGTATAGAGTTTTTACTGGTCTAATTCCTCCCCAGCTCCAAAATCTTACCTCCTTAAGGACTCTTGATCTTCGTGGCAATTATTTAACGGTCAATAGCCTTGAGTGGCTTTCTCATCTAGTGCATTTGGAGTACTTAGATCTAAGTTTATCCAATGTGCAAGCGAAAAACTGGTTGCAAGAGATAAGTAAGCTCCCAAATTTGAGGGAATTGCATTTGTTTGGTTGTCAGCTCCCCAAAATCATTCCTTCATCACTTATCTTAGCTAATATTTCCTCGTCTCGTCTTTCCATCCTCGACATCTCCTCTAATAGATATTCGTCCCCTGCAATAAATAGTTGGTTATTTAACTTCACTAGTCTTACTAGCCTAGATCTTTCGAGCAACGACTTAGGCCAAATGTCTAGTGGCTTTGGGTACTTGAAGTTTTTGGAACATGTTAAGCTATTTGGAAGTGGTATTCAAGGTGGGATACCAAGGTCTTTTGGGAGTTTAAGTCATTTACGTTCTATTGATGCAGATTCCAATAACTTGTTAAGTCAACCAATTTCTGAGTTGCTTGATATCTTAGCTGGGAGTAATCAATCGCTTGAGTATTTGTCGTTTGAGGGAAATGCATTCACTGGTTCATTGATTAATCTTACTAGATTTTCATCCTTGAGGGAATTGAGGCTACGAGAAAATTCTCTGAACGGCATTTTCCATGAAAGCTTTAGACAAATCTCCAATCTTGAGTATCTTGATTTGTCTAATAACCAAATGACAGGGTCATTACCAGACTTGGCATTCTTTCCATCATTGAGAGAGTTGCACTTACAGTCCAATCACTTCTATGGAATGATACCACAAGGTTTAGGGAAACTTTCCGAGCTTAAAATCTTGGATGTGTCTTTCAATAGATTGCAAGGCTTACCGGATAGTTTGGGGCAACTTTCCAAGCTGAAAATATTGGATGTGTCTTTCAATAGACTGAAAGGCTTACCGGAAAGTTTAGGGCAACTTTTCGACCTTGAAAGTTTTGATGCTTCTAATAATTTGTTAGAAGGTACAATCTCTGAATCCCATCTTTCCAACCTTTGCAACTTGAAGAGTTTAAAATTGTCTTCCAACTCCTTGACTTGGAATGTTAGCGTTGATTGGATTCCGTGTTTTCAACTCCAAGTTATCAGTCTTTCGTCTTGTAATCTTGGGCCTCTTTTTCCGAAATGGCTTCAAACTCAAAATAGCTACTCATTTCTTGATATCTCTCTTGCTAGTATCTCAGACACAATGCCTATTTGGTTTACAAAGTTGCCTCCCATGTTATACTTTTTGAATCTCTCTTACAACCAAATCAGCGGAAAGATACAAGATTTATCAGCCAATAATATCGGTTCCATCGTTATAGATCTTGGTTATAACAATTTTTCAGGACCTTTGCCAACATTTCCTCATTTGGTTAGTGAATTGCGTGTTGACAACAATAAGTTTTCTGGATCACTTAACTCCATATGTAAAATTCGTTCACCTGTAACACTTGACTTGTCCAATAATCTCTTGTCGGAGAGATTCCTGATTGTTGGCCTCTCATGTCTGCTCTAACGGTCCTTAATGTAGCCAATAACCATATATCTGGAAGCATTCCGTACTCTTTGTGTTCTTCAACAATTTTGAACTCTATATACATGCGTAACAACAATTTAAGTGGACTGTTTCCTGCCTCTTTGAAGAATTGCCAAGGTTTGAAAGTCTTGGATTTGGGAAGAAATAGATTAAGTGGAAAAATCCCAGAATGGATAGGGACTAAGTTGGCTGGTTTGGGCATTCTGAGCCTACGATTCAACGAATTTTCTGGTAGCATTCCTCCAAGTATATGCCAGCTTCAATTTATTCAGATACTGGACCTTTCTGGCAACCATTTATCAGGAAGAATTCCAAAATGCTTCAGCAATTTCACCACAATGCAACTTTTGCAAGATGGTTCAAGTGTGAGCTATGACTTCAATCCACTTGCCGGTAGAGGAATTTTAGTGTACAAAGGCAATGCATTTGTTCAATGGAAAAACAAGGAATCAGAATACCGTAACACCTTGTGGCTTCTGAAAACCATTGATCTTTCTAGCAACGAACTAGTCGGTGACATCCCTAAAGACTTTAGCAGAATGAACGCATTGCTGTCATTGAACGTATCAAGAAACAACTTGACAGGAAATATCATTGAAGGAATTGGTTTAATGAAGATGTTGGAGGCTCTTGACTTGTCTGGGAATCGTCTCTCGGGGAAGATACCAGTAGGACTGGCTAACTTGACATTTCTTAGTGTGTTGGATTTGTCGAAAAACAACTTGTCAGGGAGAATACCATCGAGCACTCAATTGCAAGGCTTTGATCCCTCAACCTATGGTGGGAATATTCACCTATGTGGACCTCCTCTTCCAGCATGTCCTACATTTGCTCCTCCAAATCATCATGTTGGCTTTGACAGTACTCGTCAAGAAAATGATGATGATGAGTTTCCTTCTAAAGAGTTCTATATATCGATGGCATTGGGTTTCATTGTCGCATTTTGGGGAATTTTGGGCTCTTTATACTTCAATGATTCATGGAGGAATGCCTACTTCAAGTGGTTAAATGGATGTCAGAATTGGCTTCATCTTTCATCAGCAGTCTGCTTTGCAAGGTTTAGGGCAAAACTGAGGGCCTGATGACTAAATTTATATTCTAATCATGAAAAAATGCATCTATTTTGTATGTCATTTGTCTATAGGTGATGTATACATGGATTAATAAAATGCTTTTGTCTAATCTTCATATTGAAATGTTTCGTTGTCAGTTGAAATCAAGTTAAGATGTCTACCAATATATTATGCCTAAAAATAGTGGTGAGGAGGAAAAGAGGCTAGTCGTGTAGTGGAATTATCAGATTTTTTTTTTTTGATTTCTCACTCGGTGTTGGTCCTTGTATCGGGAGAGAAAGAGGCTAGTCGTCAAGTAGAATTACCAGAATTTTAAAAAAAAGTTATAATATCAGATATACAAGAAGTTCTTTTGATTACAAGTCATTCATAGAATATCTACATATAACATAAATCAGGCCTTGAGCTAAAGATGGAGCCACTTAAAATAGGCCTTCCTCCATGAACTGTTGAGGAACAAAGATCCTAACACTCCCCCAAATGCAACAATGAACCCTAACGCCATCGATAAATAAAACTCTTTTGATGGAAACTCATCATCATCATCATTTTCTTGGAAATTACTGTCATGACCAACATGAAGATTTGGAGGAGCAAATGAAGGACACTCTGGAAGAGGAGGGCCACATAGCTGAACATTCCCACCATAGGTTGAGAAGTCGAAACCTTGCAATTGAGTGCTCGATGGTATTCTCCCTGACAAGTTGTTGTTTGACAAATCCAACACGTTAAGAAATGTCAGGTTAGCTAGCCCTACTGGGATCTTCCCCGAGAGATGGTTCCTCGACAAGTCAAGAGACTCTAACATCTTCATCAAACCAATTCCTTCAACGATATTTCCAGTCAAATTGTTCCTTGATAGGTTCAATGACAGCAATGCATTCATTCTGCTAAAATCTTTAGGGATGTCACCGACTAGATCGTTGCTAGAAAAATCGATGGTTTTCAGAAGCCACAAGATGTTACGATATTCTGACTCCTTGTTTTTCCATTGGACTAATGCATTGCCATGGTACAATGTACCTACTCGAGGGGTGTAAGGATCGAAGTCATAGCTCACACTTGAACCATCTTGCAAAAGTTGCATTGTGGTGAAATTGCTGAAGCATTTCGGAATTCTTCCTGATAAACGGTTGCCAGAAAGGTCCAGAATCTGAATAGATTGAAGCTGACATATACTTGGAGGAATGCTCCCAGAGAATTCGTTGAATCGAAGGCTCAAAATCCCCAAATAAGCTAACTCAGTCCCTATCCATTCTGGGATTTTTCCACTAAATGTATTTCTTCCCAAATCCAAGACTTTCAAACCTTGGCAAGTCTTCAAAGAGGCAGGAAACTGTCCGCTTAAATTGTTGTTACGCACGTATAGAGAGCTCAAGGATGTTGAAGAACACAGAGAGTACGGAATGCTTCCAGATATATAGTTATTGGCTAAGTTAAGGACCATTGGAACAGACATGAGGGTCCAACAATCAGGAATCTCTCCGGACAAGAGATTATCGGACAAGTCAAGTGTTACAGCTGAACGAATTTTGCATATGGAGTTAAGTGATCCAGAAATCTGATTGTTGTCAATACGCAATGCACTAACCAATTGAGGAAATGTTGGTAAGGGTCCTGAAAAATTGTTATAACCAAAATCTATGATAATGGGACCGATATTATTGGCTGATAAATCTTGTATCTTTCCGCTGATTTGGTTGTAAGAGAGATTCAAGTATGTTAACATGGGAGGCAACTTTGAGAACCAACTAGGCATTGTGTCTGAGATACTATTAAGAGATAGATCCAGAATTGAGTAGTCATTTTGAGTATGAAGCCATTTTGGAAAGTACGGTCCAAGATTACAAGACGAAAGACTTATAACTTGTAGTTGAAAACACGGAATCCAATCAACGCTAACATTCCAAGTCAAGGAGTTGGAAGACAAGTTTAAGCTTTTCAATTTGCAAAGGTTGGAAAGATGGGATTCAGAGACTGTACCTTCTAACAAATTATAAGGAGCATCAAAACTTTCAAGGTCGAAAAGTTTCCCTAAACTTTCCGGTAAGCCTTTCAGTCTATTGAAAGACACATCCAAGATTTTCAGCTTGGAAAGTTGCCCCAAACTATCCGGTAAGCCTTGCAATCTATTGAAAGACACATCCAAGATTTTAAGCTCGGAAAGTTTCCCTAAACCTTGTGGTATCATTCCATAAAAGTGATTGGACCGTAAGTTCAACTCTCTCAGTGATGGAAAGAATTCCAAGTCTGGTAATGACCCTGTCATTTGGTTATTAGACAAATCAAGATACTCAAGACAGGAGATTTGTCTAAAGCTTTCATGGAAAATGCCATTCAACGAATTTTCTCGTAGCCTCAACTCCCTCAAGGATGAAAATCTAGTAAGATTAATCAATGAACCAGTGAGTGCATTTCCCTCAAACGACAGATATTCAAGCGATTGATTACTCCCAGCTAAGTTATCAAGCAACTCAGAAAATGGTTGACTTAACAAGTTATTGGAATCTGCATCAATAGAGCGTAAACGACTTAACCTCCCAAAAGACCTTGGTATCCCACCTTGAATACCACTTCCAAATAGCTTAAGATGTTCCAAAGACTTCAAGTACCCAAAGCCACTAGACATTTGGCCTAAGTCGTTACCCGAAAGATCTAGGCTAGTAAGACTAGTGAAGTTAAATAACCAACTATTTATTGCAGGGGACGAATCTCTATTATAGGAGATGTCAAGGATCGAAAGATGAGACGAGGAAATATTGGCTGATACAAGTGATGAAGGAATGATTACAGGGAGTTGACAGGCTGATAAATGCAATTCCCTCAAATTAGGAAGCTTTATTAGCTCTTGTAACCAGTTTTTCGCTTGCACATTGGAAAAATGAAGATCTAAATACTCCAAATACACTAGATTAGAAAGCCACTCAAGGCTTTTCACTATTAAAGAGTTTTGTCCAAGATCAAGAGTTTTTAAGTGTGTTAGATTCTGGAACTGAAGAGGAACTAGACCAGTGAAAGGATTGTAACTATTCGAGAGATTTAGGTACTCTAGTTGTTTGAAGTAACCGATAAATTTTGGTATTTGTCCACCAAAGTTATTGAAACTAAGGTCCAAGTACTTCAAATACTGCAACTTAACCAATGATGAACTAATATTACCTGTCAAAGACATGTCGAAGTTACCACGAAGATTCAGGACTAGTATATGGCCTGTTGTGTTACTGCATTTCACACCACTCCAAGAACAACATTCCTCATTTTTCCATGAAGAAAGCATGTTATGTTCGTCTATGAGACCTCGTTTGAACTCGAGAAGAGCTTCCCTCTCCTTTGTTATACACAAAAATTTTGCATGATCCCCTCTTAACATTGATGCAAATGCTAAATTTTGATGCAGGATCAATATTGATAGACAAATCAGAAGCAAATGAATTGATTTGTAGTGTTGTTTGGTATCCATTTTTTTAGTGTGTGTGGAAAATATCATATGCAAGAAGCAAATGAAGGCTTGAATGCTAGTTAAAGGGATTGTTCACTACTTTTTTGAAACAAAGTCAAAGTCTACCCTTGCATCAATTGTGAAAGTATTTATTAAGCAATGTTCAATAACTGTATTCAACACTTGCTGCAGTCAAATTGAACTAGACAAGTCTGGTGCACAAAGCATCCTACATTAGCAGGGTCCGGGGAAGGGCTGCATTAGACAGTCTACCCTAATATTAGCATTAATAACTACTAATTACACGGCTTGAACCCATGATACGTAAGTCATATGAAGACAACTTTATGATTTGCTCCAAGACTAAGTGGAATAAAAATAAGCACTCCCTCTGTCACAATTTATGTGGCACACTTTCTTTTTTTAGTCCATCCTAAAACGAATGTCACTTTTCCGTAATTTGAAATAATTTAACTTTAAAATTTCTCTTTTACCCTTAATCAAATAATTTATAGCAACACAAATAGTCAAAAGAATATTTTGGACCACAAATTTAAAAAGTCTTTTTTTTTTTCTTAAACTTTTACTAAGTCAAACACAAACTCACATAAACTGGGACGAAAAAGTAATAATAATGCTATATGTATTATTTTCCAAAGTCTTCTTTTGCCAACTCTAAAGTCAATAATACAGATAGATTTCAGAGTTATACCCTTTGTGGCTGTGGAGTTTACTTTTAAAAAAAAACACAAAATGGCAATTGAAGAAAAAAAACAAAATGCCATTAATGTGAAATACTGGAAATATTGAAAGTAATTAATATAAAAAATTAATTCAACTCCAAGGTCAAAGATATTGGAAATTGAATTCACACCTAGGATGGTGACTCAAATTGTTATACTCCCTCGGTACAAGAATAGTTATTCATGATTGACTTGGCATATGATTTAAGAAATTGTAAATGATAAGGGTGATTATATCAAATCACCCTTATTAAATATAAATCATCTAAACATTGAAAAATGATTAGTATTTAATAGCAAAAACAAATTAGAGATGACATAATAAATTATGCATTGATTTTATAAACTGAACATATTATTGCATAGCCAAAAATAGTATAGTGAAATGATAAAGATGAACTAATGGAGTAGTATACTTTTTATTTATCTTTGGTTGTTGATTTTTTGTTGGGGCCCCCTAAAAGAAGGAAGAGAGTCAACTACTAATAAAACTTTTCCCCTAATAAAATTCTTTAAAATAATAGAAAATTTATTTTCCCTTGATCTCTTTATTTCAAAATTATCTGTAATCTGAATCGAACACTAATGTGACATGGCATGTCAATTGGTTTATGTTTATCCTTAGGCCATCTTTCGACCATCAAATATTCCTGACATTTATCTTTTGGTTCAAAAGTACTTTTATTTCTAACCATTCACATTTATTATATATTTTTTGGAGGACAATATTATATCAAATCTCATAGTTTAAGGACATTTTAGGTCGTAAAAATAATTTAAAATTACTTAATATATGAACTCATACGTGATTGGCTTAATTTTAGAATCCATAGTAAATCAAAATTAAAAAAAAAGTTAGCCATCTACTCTCTACACTCACCTCTCCCCTCACTTCCTCTCTCTTTTACTTTTTTCTTCTTCTTAGATCTTGTCCACTATTTTAATTTGGAATATTTTTCAACTTGCGACAAAACAAGGGAGAATAAAGAGGGAAACAATCGACGATATTCATATAGAAATAAATAGTTCAATAAAAGGTGATTTAATTAAGCAATCATTTATGTTTACTATATTTTTCTTTCGTGTGTGGACCAAAATTCAAAATAAAGAATGAAAATAACTTGTTTCTCCTATCTCCACGCTGCCCCACCATAATAATAATAATCATATTATTTTGAAAAGTGCAAAATTTATTCATATTTATTACTGATTTTATGTAGAAAACACTCGGGAAAAAAAATAGAAAATGAAAAGATCTCAGTTTCAAGACTTCAAAATTTTATCCCAACAATTACGTACATTAATTGGTTAAAATATTGAGTAACGAATAGTAATTATCAGTAAAGAAGCAATAATATAAGGAAAAAGAAAAATGAAGGCTCAGTAGGGGTGCCAAAAATATGTTAACGTGTGTGATTCAAGATATTTAGAAAATAATTACTCCATTTAAGTTTTAACAAAACATGTTTTTTTTCTTAAGAATAAAATGGTCAAATAAACTTTTCGGGACATTTTATTAATCCAATTTTCACTTAGGGTCTTTCTTACTTTTTATATAATATTAGTTATTAAGTGTACGTAATTTGCACATGTATAGCGTGTTAATTAATTGTACAGGCGGATTGCTTTGTATAGCTCATCAATTTTAGCTTTGTACACCCAAAATGTGTGCTTTGATAATAAGAATCAAACTTTTTGTATGTACCAAAGTAGTTGAATCACACAAAACCATCCATCCCCAATTAGACCAGAAAAAATTATATTACACCTATAAAATGAAACTGTCCATATGAGTCAATGCACCCAATTTTCTTTTTATTACTTAGTTAAGTGTCTCTAGATAGTTTTCAAAGAAAAGAAAAATATTAAGATGTGTTTTGTGACACACCTGTGTGTGACTTCATAATGCTTAAAGGCCAATGTGGTGTCTCGGGGAGATGTGATTATACTTATAAATAGGCAAATACTATATAACCTTAGAAAAAATTAGTGTTGGGGACAAGTTTCTTGACATCAATCCCAGCATATTTAAGAGGATTGATTACGAAGGTGGAATGCTTGTTGATAGCGGGGCTATTTCAACTTATTTGCCTGATATAGCATTCAATAAATTGGAGGAAATTAGATCTGTGATTGGTACGACATTAAAAGAGCATATAAGCACAAGACTATATGAGCTTTGTTACCGTGGAACTATCAGATCTTAAAAACTTCCTGA
Organism: Solanum acaule; assembly: GCA_036250505.1. Lineage (NCBI taxonomy): Eukaryota > Viridiplantae > Streptophyta > Magnoliopsida > Solanales > Solanaceae > Solanum > Solanum acaule. Next base: position 19,372 of record JAJOOR010003444.1, read on the forward strand.
CTATAGCATTTCATTTTGTTGAAAATGCTAAAATGAAGTTTGCTGTTGAGAATTTATTTTGACAAGATAAACCTGACTATTTCTGCTTGTCTGTACAAAGTACGGATAGTAACAGGCTTCCTCCCTTTTAGCATAATAGGTGTTTGGGCACAACAATTTTACTATATATATTGCCTTTGACTTTAACACCATGAGGATGTCCTTCACTAAGATATAGGTTGTCACCGCCTGTTTGATTGATCATTGTACTCAAGGAAAACTAAATATATATATGTTTAATTATATATACTATTGTTTCTACTTAATTCAGTGATACAAGTCTTTCAATTATATATCAATATCTTCATTTGCCTTTTGTTTAAGGAAAAGATAACAGCTCGTGTTTTGAACACGCTCAAATTCATAAGACTGAACCTTCCATCTTTCTGGTGATTGTTCCAGCACAGTTCCAGAATCTAACTTCTTTGAGGATTTTTTAATAATCTTGAGTAAAGGACCTTGTGTGGCTTTCTCATCTCTCCTGGTTAGAGTTTTTGCGTCGTCTTGATGGTAACAAATTCCAAGCAAGCAATTGGTTTCGAGAGATAACTAAGGTCCCTTCAATTCATTGAAAGAATTGGATTTGAGTACTGTTTGTGAACTCTCTAAATTCGTTGTCTCCAGCTGATCTATTTTGATCTCTCTTTTAATGAGTTTTCTACTTCATCTGAATATAGCTGGTTATTCAATTTTAGCACAAGCTAGCCTAATTAGCATTGACCTCCCTTACAATAAACTCATCGATCGGTCAAACTGATGATTGCTTTGGGAGCTAGATCTTGCTAATATCTTGGATCTTGGAGGGAATAAGTTTACCAGAAGAATCCTAGCATACATGGATAGGGACTGATCTACTCAAGATCAGCATTCTAAGCCTACGGTTCAACAAATTCTATGGCAGCCATCGCTTATCTGTCAGCTTCATTTCTTCAGATACAAGTTAATTCCACAATGCCTCAACAATTTAATTTACCATATTGCGTCAAGAAAATGGCACTGGTGAGTCAATGGATTCACGATTACTATATTCCAGGATGATCTTACTTAGCTTGTACATAGGCGATTCAATGGAAAAACCAGGAGTCCAAAAATGTTTTATTATATCTGAGGAGTATAGTAATAAATTGGTTGGAGCTGGTATATATCTCTAAATTAAAGAGATAGCTGAAATGGGGGGGGTATGGAACTGTTTTTGAAGGAATAGATAGGTCAAATGAAGTTGTTTGAGTCTCTTTGATAACTTGAACAACCACTCAAGAAACCAACTTTCTGGTATGATCCCTCGGTGCCTTGCTAACTTAGTGTGTTCAACTGCAGAGTTTTGATAGATCATCCTACACTGGCAATGCTCAACTCTGCGATCCTCCATGGCCCTAATTAAAACTATCTTATTCATCATACATTTTACGAAAACTCCAGACGTTTGCCTTCATTTGCCTTTTCTTTATGGAATAGATAACAACTAGTCTTGTTTTGTACAGATGAAAACAACTCATATACTTGAGCTTCCAACAGTTTTGCCTTATTGTCCAAAGTTTCTATGGTAATAACTGCTTAGTTGCATGCGCGGACTCTTCACTTTTGATGCCGCACCCATCTCGGATTCTTCAAAAATACACTACTTTTGGCGAATCCGACACACACTCGTTGACATTTTTTAAGAGTCCGAGCAGGTAATAAGTGTCACGTATACTCTCTTTGTCATACATTTTTATGAAATCAGCAAATTAATTCATAATTTAAGGAAAAAAGCAAGAACGAACGACAATATTGATGGATGATCATAGTTGGATCTAAAGCCAAGCATAATTCTTCTCAACTACAGAGTCACGAGAAACAGCTTCAACAACAATTTCAATAATACATATAATTACATGTTTAAGAAACAATGGATGATCATAGTTGGATCTAAATCCAAGCATAATTCTTCTCAACTACAGAGTCACAAGAAACAACTTCAACAACAACTTCAATATACATATAATTACATGTTTAAGAAACAATAAGGACAATATTGATGGATGATCATAGTTGGATCTAAATCCAAGCATAATTCTTCTCAACTATAGGGTCACGAGAAACAACTTCAACAACAACTTCAATATACATATAATTACATGTTTAAGAAACAATAAGGACAATATTGACGGATGATCATAGTTGGATCTAAAGCTAAACATAACTCTCCTATCGTTTCTTCAGGTGGAAACAATCTAAAAGGCCTGCCAAAATTTGTTTAAAAAAAAAAACTAAAAGGCCTTTTGATATGCGAAACGTTGTCCTTAACTTGGCGTGAAAAAGCTAAATAACAAATATGTTGTGTTAGCGCTGTTTCATTTTTCTTGAATATCTCAACTTGCTTTAAGGCTTCATAGAATTCTAATATTGGCCATCTACCACTATATTCATAACCATATATTTGTATATAGAATTCATTGTTACATTGATCAATAATTTGATAACGATCCAAATATACTTCTTTTTATATTGGAGTAAACGAAAGGTCTACGCAATTTTCCATGTTTACAATGAATTCTTTGTCTGTTCTTGGATCAGTTTTGTTCAATCCTATACGTGGTGAGATGAAAGTTTTTATTATACTATTTTTGATTATTTTCGGATTTCGAAAAGTATCGTTGGATTGAATAGTGGGTGAGATGAATATGTACATAAGAAAATTATGACGATGAAAAGATCACTCCATGCCATGGCTAGCAAATTTGAGAATGATTTAATATTTTGGTTTTGATCAATTTAATTTATACAACATAGCAATTCAAGTTTAAGTTGGACTAGAATTATAAAAACTTGGCAATGCTGAGTTATATTAGAAAAAGAATAACTCTTTTTTTTTCTTTCCTTTTTTAGTCTTTTAATTGTAAAATTATGCTACTCCCTAGCTATGTCCCCATTTATGTGGTACTTTTCGTTTTTTGAGAGTCAAACAGTTTAAACTTGATCGAAATTTGTGCATAGAATCTTCAATTTTTTGAAATGAAATTTATATATTTGTAAACTACGTACTATAAGTTACAATAACTGATAATTCAAAATGATTAAAAGATCTATGAAAAACTTACTGTCAAAGATAAATTTGTTTGAATCTTGAAATTTGACAAGTGTCACATAAAATGAAACGGAAGGAGTATTATTTTTAGTGGAAAAAATTGTAATTCCATTTTGATGGTTTCTAAACTATTGGTATCGCTGATGGCATTGGTGGTTGAGCTAAAAATTAACTGACGCTAGAATTGTAATATACTCATTCATAATGTTAAATGTAATATATTCATCCATAATATTATAACAATATTTTATTATAACAATATGATTTTCTCCTAAATTAATTTTTCATGTTATATTTTATTTCTTTATTACAACATGATCTATCTATAATTGGAATGTGATTCATTATAATAGTGTACTCTTTATAAAATTACCTCATTATAATAATCATACTAAAATGTTGTATGGTAAAATTTTGTAAGAAACGAGTTATGTATAAAATAAAATATTGAAATATTTATGGTAATCATCATTAATGTCATGCACGTAATAAATTTCAAGTACCAATATCTAAAAGAAAAAATTGTATTTTATTGATATTCATCAGTTATGGTCATAACTTCATGAGGTAATAAGACTATTGATGTTTGTCTTTTAATGGTATCCATCAATATACATAAATAACATCTTACTATAGTAGTCATGGAACGTTCAGAAAAGCAATGTGGTTATAGAGAAGTTTGCCATAAAATGTCCAGACAATCGTTATAGCTATAGAGAGGTTTGATTGTATATGTTTAAACTAGGATTTCTTGTGTCAATCTACTTATAGGCACTTGGCTAAAACTATGACAAGCTATTGCACTACATTCCATTAGTGATATGGAATCGATTAGCTTGGTTATTGTCGATTTGGTTTTGTTTTTTCAGTGATCTTTTCAGTTTGGAAATAATAAATTTGTTGAGCGTATACACATCTCGATAGATATAGACACCTAGTACATGAACAATCCACATAAAAGGTAATGTGGATTCAATTAAACAATACTAGAGTTATTATTACATGAATAAAGTGAATCAATTACGAGAACGTGTGACTATTTGATGTGAGGTATAGGGTAGGTAAAGACTAAAGTAATGGATTTTGATGGTTTGGACTTGGGGTTTTAATAGTTGGCTAAAATTTAATTGTTAGACTTGAGAAAATGATAAAGTTAAAGACTTAAGTTAATTAAAATTTAACAAAATATTTGTATTTTACTAATAAATAATATATAAATAATTATAAAATTTATTTATATATATAATTTTTCGGTTCGATTTGATTATTTTTCCAATTTCTTTTTAGTAAAATCAAAATCAAACCAAATGATATCGGTTTTCAAAATTTAAAACCAAATATCAATTTTTATAATTGGTTTGACTCAAATTATAATTCGATTTGATTTTTTAACCATAAACATGAACAACCCTAATATGGAAACTCCTTTCCTAAAATATTAGTAATTCAAATCCTTTTGGGTTTAGGATTTCTCTACTTATATATAAAAGCCCAGCCCAAGACCAAACCCAAACCCAGCCTAAATTATATGTAACTCGCTTTCTTCTCTCTTATCGTCTACCATCTTGACTCATATCTCCGGCGAGAACTCATCGGCGGCGATCCTCCTCTTCCGGCGAATTCGTATTCCTAAGCTTCTTCTCTGTTACTGTAAGCATCCTTATTTCTCGTTTTTTCTTTTAATATAGAAACGAATCTTGATTCCTCTCTGTGAATTGGTTTTTTAGTGATAGGATTATAAATTACGAATTGGGTTTCGATTCAGTTTAGGTGGTACAAATCTATGAAGAAACGTTGCTTTAATCTGTTTTTGAGTGTTACTAATGATGAGATATTTGTAATATTATTGGGATTTTTAGCTGCTGAATACAGAACTATGAGTCTTAGGTTTTAAGAGACCACAAAGTGGTTCTGTTTTTATTATTTATTTTTTTCCTTTTAGGGAGTTTTTCTTGGTTTGTTTTTGTGTAAAATATAAAATCATAGTATACTAATTTTTGAGTTTTCAGTTCTTGGGATTAAAGGACTTTCAGGATATTTATAGAGGGATGAAACTGAATCAAAGTGATAAATTTTCAATGATCCACAAAGTCGGGAATGAGTGTTTGAAAAATTTGAAACTTGGCGTTTCAAATGGATTGATACAAAGTACTCTATTTTATAAAAGTAGCTAACTATGATGCTATTTTGAAGTGGAATGGATGAAGAGGATTCGTGTAGCTCATCTTATCTAGTTGGGCATTGTGGAAGTAGTGGTTTGGTTGAATATTGGATGAAGCTTTGGTGCTTCTTTTTCAGGTTAAAATCTGCAGATTGTTTTTGAGAATTCTTTAGATACAAAACAGCTGAGATTCAATTTGGAGTAAAACAAACTTAATATTTGGTTTTCATTTTTGAGAAAGAATAAACAAACTTAATATTTTATAATTGCTTTTAACATTCATTTTACAGTATTTTATTTACTAGGGGAGTGTAGCAGGGGTATGATTGAAATTTTATACCAGAACCTTCTTGTTTTCTTCACTGGTTTGTGCAAATCAGTGGGAAACAAATGTTCCATAAAGTATGGACTTTGGAATGATAAGATATGTCACCGTGTCACTCTCTCTTTTCCTGTATCATATGTTCCCTTTAAGTTTAGAATGATTAGATTTGTCACCGTGTTGCTCTAGCTTTTCCTGTAACATATGTTCCAGTGTTTAAATCTGTATAATGTCATTAAAGCTTTTCGTATTTTTTTGGTTCATTCAAATGCACCTCGGCCATAAATTTTCTTATTGTCTTTCTGTCCTCTTCTTACTTCTTTCAATGTGATTTTATGCTGCTTTCTTCTCTATTTATGCTGCTGTTCTAATTTCTTGCTATAATGTGCTAATATTTTGTGTGAAGCCTCTCCATTACTATTTTGGATGTGTAGTTTCTTGTTCAGTTGGCTGAGCTGACTGGTGTACTGACAATCTATTTATTCAAACTTTCTAATTGTTCTCTTTGGTTACAACAGATTGTAAATTCAATGGGGAAGAAAAAAACAGATGAGGCTGGTGTAAGTGTGAAGGCTAAGGGAAGCAGCAAAGATTCCAAGGAAGGGAAAAAGGAGAAGCTTTCTGTCTCTGCCATGCTTGCCAGCATGGACCAGAAACCTGAGAAGCCCAACAAAGGATCTTCAGCCACTGGTGCTAGTAAGGCCAAGCCTAAAGCCGCTCCAAAAGCATCAGCTTACACTGATGGTATTGATCTTCCTCCTTCTGATGACGAGGAAGAGGAGTATCTTCCTGGCCCCGAAGAAGTGGAGGAACTGATCGATGGTAATAGAAGGCATAGAAGGAATGAAGCAGGTCCAATTGATACCTCCGTAAGTTATAAAGAGCTAAAGAAACGAGAAAAGAAGGATATGCTTGCTGTTCAGGCAGCTGAGATGGCAAAAAAGGAGGCCCTTAGGGACAATCATGATGCCTTTACTGTTGTTATTGGTAGCAGGGCATCTGTTCTTGAAGGTCAAGAGGATGCTGATGCAAATGTTAAGGATATAACTATAGAGAATTTCTCCGTAGCAGCTCGTGGAAAAGACCTTTTAAAGAACACATCAGTTAAGATATCTCATGGGAAGAGATATGGTTTAGTTGGTCCCAATGGAATGGGCAAGTCCACCCTACTAAAACTCCTTGCTTGGAGGAAGATTCCTGTACCAAAAAACATTGACGTACTTTTGGTTGAACAAGAGATAGTTGGTGATGATAGGACTGCACTTGAAGCTGTTGTTTCAGCTAACGAGGAGCTCATCAAGCTCCGAGAAGAGGCTGCATCTTTACAGAATGCTGCTGCATCTGTTGGTGAGAATGAAGATGATACTGATGGGGACAACATTGTAGAAAAACTTTCTGAACTGTACGAAAGGTTGCAGCTGATGGGATCAGATGCTGCTGAGGCCCAAGCATCAAAAATTCTTGCTGGGCTGGGTTTCACCAAGGAAATGCAGGGGCGTGCTACCCGATCTTTTAGTGGTGGTTGGAGGATGAGAATTTCTCTAGCACGGGCTCTTTTTGTTCAGCCTACTCTATTGCTGTTGGATGAACCTACTAATCATCTTGACCTTCGGGCTGTTCTATGGTTAGAGGAGTACTTGTGCAGATGGAAGAAAACTCTGGTCGTTGTTTCACATGATCGAGACTTTCTGAACACTGTTTGCGGTGAGATTATTCATCTCCATGACATGAAACTACACTTCTATCGTGGTAACTTTGATGATTTTGAAAGTGGATATGAACAGCGTCGCAAAGAGATGAACAAGAAGTTTGAGATTTATGATAAGCAGTTAAAAGCTGCCAAGAGATCTGGAAGTCGAGCACAACAGGAGAAGGTAAAAGACCGAGCCAAATTTGTAGCTTCCAAAGAATCAAAGAAAAAAGGAAAGGATAGGGTTGATGAAGATGAAACTCCACCTGAAGCACCTCAGAAGTGGAGGGACTACAGTGTGGAGTTCCACTTCCCTGAGCCTACTGAACTGACACCTCCACTTCTTCAGCTAATTGAGGTCAGCTTCAGTTATCCTAATCGACCAGACTTCAGGCTCTCTGATGTTGATGTTGGAATTGATATGGGGACTCGAGTTGCTATCGTTGGGCCCAATGGAGCAGGCAAATCGACCTTGCTTAACCTCTTGGCAGGTGATTTAGTTCCTACAGAAGGTGAAGCCCGCAGGAGTCAAAAGTTGAGGATTGGACGGTACTCACAGCATTTTGTTGATCTTCTCACAATGGATGAAACGCCTGTCCAGTACCTGCTTCGTCTTCACCCAGATCAAGAGGGACCTAGTAAGCAAGAAGCTGTTCGTGCAAAGCTAGGAAAATTTGGACTTCCCAGTCATAACCATCTTACCCCCATTTTAAAGTTGTCTGGAGGACAAAAAGCTAGAGTTGTATTTACATCTATTTCCATGTCAAAGCCTCACATCTTGCTGTTAGATGAGCCAACAAACCATTTGGATATGCAGAGTATCGATGCTTTGGCAGATGCGCTTGATGAGTTCACTGGTGGAGTTGTGTTAGTCAGTCATGACTCGAGGCTCATATCAAGGGTTTGTGATGATGAAGAAAGAAGTGAAATTTGGATAGTTGAGAATGGGACCGTTGAAAAGTTCCCAGATACATTTGATGAGTACAAGGCAGAACTTGTAAGGGAAATCAGGGAAGAAGTTGATGATTGATGTTGCAACTGGCTTATTCTATTGTTAGTGTCTTGAGGGAGAGTGTAATCTTCTATTTAGGGAGGGTTTTCTTTTCGACTTCATATCGAAGGGAGAGTGTAATCTTTTGTTGCGGATATAAGAGAACATAGTGGTAGAGTTATTATGTACTGTGTCATATTCTATCTATTTCTTTTTATTATGTTTGCCTCACTGGCAATAATGTCAAAGAACATTGAATTTGCTCCTCATTCTATCTGTTTTCCCTCTTCATTTTAGGTCTCTGTCAAATTTGCCTCACTTTGCAAATTCAACTAGCATTTACATCTATACTGTTTCATTTCTGTGGATCTGAGGAAAGGTTTTATAAGTTCTTAACGTGAATCGGTTTGCTGGAATTACTTCTACTTCTTGTGTCAGATTAATAATATGCTGCTGCTGTTTATAAATTACAATATATACTAGCTTATTCTTCCTTTTCTCTTTGGGGTATTGGAAATGGCTTTTTCTTGTTAAATGACTTTTTGTTGCTGGAATGGCTTAGTTCGATATTATATTTTCATTTAGCTTGAATATCCAGTTGTATTAGCATTTAGGATTCACTTACCACATTCAAATATATTTTGATAAAAAGGTGAAGTAATCAGCTTGGTGTTTCTTTTGAAGCAATTAGAATCTTTAAAGATCAAAGGACAAGAAGTTGTGTGTGAGTTGACTGGTTAATTGGTTTGAGTTAGAACATCTGTAGGTGTTTTAGTTCCTGTTTTTAAAAGCATCTTACTGTGTTCTAAGAGCTTTATGGGGAACTGTAGAAGTGATTATCATGGACCATACAGTCATGCATGTGTTTTCGTATGTACTATTTTGGTTGTTTTGTTACAGATTGGTTGCTGTTCAAGCTGTTGCTCGTGATTCATCAGGCTTATTCCACTGCTTCTGAAAGTAAGTTTCGTCTATAAGAGGGAGAGAAAGCAGGTTTTGGATTTCTCTTTACCCCAAGTGCTACTTTTTCTACCTATTCTGCTGTGCTCCTTTCCTTTAGATACAACGCCATCTCTTACCGAGGCATATTTGAATGGTTATTAATGCTTAAGGGCATCTTCATCAATATTCTCTGAAACTGAGACACGATGCTGTAGTTGTTTTTTTTTTTGAAAAATGACACGATGCTGTAGTTGTTATCCTCTGCAATCTGAGTACAGTATGGCCTGCCATAGTGATCCAAATTTGCAAGAAAAGTTGCTCTCATTTGAGATGTAGCCAATAATGACATGATGAAAGGTAAGTTGTATCTATCCTACTGTTTGGAACTCCTATACCCTTCTGGTTTATACACTTAGCATTGCCTTCTCCCTTTGTAAATTATGAAACTTCTGTATGTCTTCATTCATATGGAAATGAAACATTAGAAGACATATGGATGACAAAGAGAATATAAATGTTCACTGATTACTTGTAGAGAAGAGTTACAGATAGAAATCACAACAAGAGGAAAGCAACTATCAGGTAGGAAGAAGAACAAGAAAACAAGCTACAAGAGGAAAGCAACTATCAGGTAGGAAGAAGAACAAGAAAACAAGCTAACTCTTAAAAAGTAAACAAGTACCAGAAACTTGACATTTATCAGGCCCTCCTCAGCTTTTTCTTGAGTCTTGCAAACCAGACTCTTGATATCATATTGAGCCAACTTGTCGTGTCCGTTAAGAATGTGAAGTAGGCATTCCTCCAAGAACTATTGACAATTAAACAGCCCAAAATTCCCCAAAATGCAACAAAAAAGCCTAGCACCATTGATATATAAAACTCCAGAGATGGGAACTCCTCTTCATCGTCATCATGTTCTTGTGGATTGTTGTTGCTGCCATAATCAATAAGAGGGCTAGGAGGAGCATATCCGGGACACTCTTGAAGAGGAGGACCACAGAGTTGAACATTATCACTGTAGGATGATCTATCAAAACTTTGCAGTTGAGTGCTTGATGGAATTCTCCCGGATAAGTGGTTGTTCAACAAGTCCAACACACCAAGAAAAGTCAAATTAGCAAGACCCTGGGGGATCACACCAGAAAGCTGGTTTCTTGACATGTCAAGAGACTCCAACATCTTCATTTGACCTATTCCTTCAACGACAGTTCCATTCAGATCATTTCTTGAGAGATTCAAAGATTTCAATCCTCTCATCTCAGCTATTTCTTCAGGAACACCTCCAACCAATTCATTACTTGAAAGATCAATAGTCTTCAGATATAATAAAGGATTTTTGTACTCAGACTCCTGATTTTTCCATTGAACCAATAGGTCACCAATATACAAGTAACGACGAGGAAATTTACCATAGAAACCTTGAACTATAAATTCCATTGGCTCACCAGAATTATTATCTTGATACAATAAGGTAAAATTGTTGAAGCAATGTGGAATTTTCCCCGATAATCCATTTGCTGAAAGGTCCAGTATTTGAAGAAATTGAAGCTGACAGATTATGGACGGTATGCTGCCATGCAATCTGTTGAACCGCAGGCTTAGAATGCGCAAATTGAGTAGATCAGTCCCTATCCATGCCGGGACACTTCCTGTCAACTTATTCCCTCCAAGATCCAAGATTTGCAACTGCTGACATTGTGAAAAAGAAGGCAACATTCCACTAAAACTGTTTTGGCGTATGTATAACGCCTTCAAATTTGTCAAGGAACCCAATGAATGTGGAATTTCTCCAGAGAAATTGTTATAAGCTAGATTAAGAACAGTTAGACTTGTCATGTTCATCCAACAATCTGGAAGTTCTCCTGAGAATTGGTTGTGTGCCAAGTCGAGAGAAGTGGGGGATGTTTTACTTTGACAAATTGCAGAGATGGATCCAAAAAACTGATTTTTATGCAGGTAAAATATTTGGACATTAGTAGGGACTAGTGGCAAAGGCCCTGAAAAGTTGTTAGAGCTTAAATCTATAACCCTGTAACCATATGTATTCTCTATTAAGTCAGACACTCTTCCACTAATTTGGTTGTTTGAGAGATTCAAAATCTTTAGATCGGGAGGAAAGCCAGAGAACCAACTTGGAAGCGTGTCTGAAATACTTGCAAGAGAGATATCAAGAACAGTATAGTTATATTGATTTTGAAGCCATTTTGGGAAAGAAGGTCCCAAATTGCAAGACGGCAGGCTTATAACTTGTAGCTGGAAAGGAGGAAGCCAATCGAAGCTCGTCTTCAGAGCCAATGAGTTGAATGACAAGTCCAAATCCACTAAACTGGAGAGGTTTGAAAGGTGGGACTCAGTAATTGTACCCTTCAGGACATTGTAAGAGGCATCAAAACTTTCCAGATTAGATAGTTTCCCCATACTTTCTGGTAATCCTTCCAGTCTATTGGACGAGACATCCAAAATTCTAAGCTGTGAAAGTTGTCCGATACCTTGTGGTATCCTCCCTTGAAATTGATTAGAGCCAAGATGCAACTCTCTCAATGATGGAAACAACGCTAAATCTGGTAATGCCCCTCTCATTTGGTTATCAGACAAATCCAGATACTCGAGGGTAGAAACTTGTCCCGCACTTTCCATGAAAGAACCATTCAGCACATTCTTCTGCAGGTATAATTTCTTCAAGGATGAAAATCTTGTCATATTAACAATTGAACCAAACAATGAGTTGTCGTTCAACCCCAAAACCTCAAGTGATTTCCTACTGCCTGATAACCTGAGAAACAACTCAGGAAGCCATTGGTCTGTCTGAGTATTAGACATGTCCAGATGACGTAAACGGGTCAAATTCCCGAAAGAACTGGGAACCCCACCTTTAATCTTAAAGTTATTAGCAAGATTAAGATGTTCAAGATACATCAAGGTCCCAAAGCGATCATCAATTTGACCGATGAGTTGATTATAAAGGAGGTCAATGCTAGTTAGGCTTGTGCTAAAATTGAATACCCAGCTATATTCAGATGAAGAAGAAAACTCATTACAACATAAATGAAGAACAGAAAGAGATATGAAAGAAGAATTGGCTAAATCAGCTTGAGATGGAACCAATTTAGAGAGTCCACAACCACTCAAGTCCAATTCTTTCAATGAAGGGACCTTAGTTATCTCTTGAAACCAATTGTTTACTTGGAAGTTGCTAGAACTCAGACTCAAAAACTCTAGAGAAGACAGATGAGAAAGCCATCTAAGGTCCTTTACTATAAGATTATTTTCTCCAAGATCAAGAGTCCTTAAAGAAGTTAGATTCTGGAGCTGTATTGGAATTACACCAGAAAAAAAAGAAGCTGAGAGGTTCAAGTACTCTAGTCTCTTAAGTGAGCCTATGAATCTTGGTATTTCACTTCTTTCAAATTCATTCACACTGAGGTCCAAGAAATTCAAACACTCCAACTCAAGCAGAGAAGGGCTAAGTTTACCTGTCAATCTTGGAGCAAAACAAGCACTGGCACCAGCAGAACAAGTAAACTCATTGTGTAGATCAAGAACAGTTACATGACCTGTTCTTCTGTCGCATTCAATACCCTTCCATTTGCAGCATTCTTGTTTATCTTCTTCATCACCCCATGTAGATAAATGATCAAAAAAATCAGTAAGACCTCTTTTGAACTCAAGAAGAGCATCTCTCTCCTTATCTAAGTTAATCCAAAAGATGTCTCTAGGAACAGTAGAGACAAACAGAAAAGGAACTGAGCTAATCTTGCATATTTCCATTTGTCCATTGTTTTTTGCTTGAAACTATGAGCAAGAAGCAATTAATATATACATATATACTTGCCATTGACTAGTTCTTGCATGTATCCATGTACTTTCCTAGACAAATGACCCCACTTTGATGAGAAAAAAAGAATGAAAAGAGAAGTTATTCATTGCATCTGATTTTTGTCCCACTTTAGCTAGTTGCATAAACAAGTATGTACATGGAAACTTCTATACCAAAAAGACCAAGAAAAGCAAAATGAGAAAAGGGCCACATCAAATATCCATGTAAACTTCCAAGTTCCAACAATATCACCTAATTTTCTCTTGCATGCATCTATTTTTCCTAGAAAACTTGCAAGGTCATTTATCTATTGGTAAGATATACATGGATTAACAAATGTATGTACTTAAATTACCAATTAGGAAATTTAATACTTAGCAATCCAAGATTATACTGACTTTTCTCTAGTTATTCTAACAACTTGAGTTGGACATAAAAACAAGTGATCCCACTTTGAGAAGAAAAAAAAGAATCAAAAGAAAAGTTATATTATACATAACATGTGATTTTTTTTCCCACTATGGCTAGTAGCATGAACAACTACATGGAGATGGAGTCAAAGAAGACTTCTATAGAAAAAGCACTACTCTGTCTAAATAATAAAATTTATAAACTAATTTATTTAAATAAATTTACTAGTACAAAATAAAACATAAAATCAAGAAAATGATTAAAATGATTTGAGGGATATTTTTGTCTTTACATAGATTAAATCTCATGGTATTAAATCCCATGTATTATTAATACCACAAAATGGAAGGTATTAGTAATACATCCTACAATACCATGCAGGATGTGGATTAGTTATACATAGGTCCAAAATTTCTACCAAATATAGTACTACTAAATAATATCATACATAATACATGGACGATTTCTCCTAATACTCCCTACCAAGACTCCTAACTATTGAATGAGCATATTATATTTATTAATGTGAAAATGCAATATATAGTATTAAAATAATGATATAATAGTTGAAGGAAAATAGTAAAAAGATGATTTTGTTTTAAGTAAAGTCTTTTAACGAAAGCACGAAAAATTCAAACAACATTATTAAGGATATTACTACTTTTATTATAATATAAATAGATATAGATATAGATAGATACATAAGATTCATTGCAAACAATAAGTTAATCGAATCCATATCACTAATGGAATGTGGTAGAGTAGCTTGTCATAGTTTTAGTTAAGTGTGTCTATAAGTAGACTGACACAAGAAATCACTTATAGTTTGTTTGAACATTCCATGACTATCATAGTAAGATATTATTATATATGTATACTAATATTTGACGTTTGAATTTCTATTATAAACAAAGTATGTAGAAAAAATAGTGTTATGTTTTTGTCATAAAAAATAAGGAATGTATTTGTCAGCTAGTTTAACCAAAAAAGCAGAAAGATTATAAAAGAAGAAAGACAAACATCAGTAGTCTTTTCTCGTGAAGTTATAACCATAACTGATGGATTCTATTCAAATACAATTTTTTTCTTTTAAATATTGGTACTTGAAATTTACTATGTGCATGACATTAATGATGATTTATATTTTATTTTATACATCATATGTTTCTTACAAAATTTTACTATACAATATTTTAGCATTATTGTTGTAATGGGGTAATTTTATAAAGAGTGTATTGTTATAATGAATCACATTCCAATTATAGGTAGATCATGTTGTTATAGAGAACTAAAATTTAACATGAAAAATTGTTTCAGGAGAAAATCATATTGTTATAATGAATGTTGTTATAACGAATAACCGTTATAGAGATGCTTGCCACTTCTAAACTATAGAACTACTGGATTTCTAATATAAGGAATTTCCAGGGGAGGAAAAAAAATCAATAAATATTGCAGCTAGACAGCCACCACTGCAGTCCTATGTTTTACGGCCTTTATCGACTATAGCCGATCGATGGAAGGCATCTCTGATCCACCTATTCACCACTAAACGGCTTTGGTCTAGCCTCCTTTCGTAAAGTTCGGAACGATAGAAGCTTTCATGGCTCCTTCCGGAAAGGGATCGTAATGTGAGCGAATTTGAAGACTTCCGTCGAAGGCATTTTCGAACTGGCAAGACTCACAACCCCTTTCTTTATAGAAGGACGGAACAACAAACACACTTTGACCCCGGGCTTCCTTTTCATTACTTCTTTCATGACGAGAGAATCGCGTCCGCATCAGTCGAAGAAACAAGTTAACTCTTGACAGTAAACAAAGTACATAGAAACTTTACATTATTCAACTCATTCGCTTTCCCTTCAGTCTTGCAAAGCAGATTCTTGATGTCATATGGAGCCAACTCTTCATGTCGGTTAAGAATGTGAAGTAGGCATTCCTCCACGAACGGTTGACAGTCAAACAACCCAAAATTCCCCAAAATGTGACAAAGAAACCTAGCACCATTGATATATAAAACTCCAGTGATGGGAACTCCTCCTCCTCATCATCGTCATCATCCTCGTCATGTTCTTGAGGATTGGTGTTGCTTCCACGATCGATAGGGAGAGCATATCAGGGACACTCTTCAAGAGGAGGACCGCAGAGTTGAGCATTGCCACTATAGGATGATCTGTCGAAACTCTGCAGTTGAGTGCTTGATGGAATTTTCCCTAATAAGTAGTTGTTCGACAAGTCCAACACACTAAGAAAAGTCAAGTTAACAAAGTCCTGAGGGATCATGCCAGAAAGTTGGTTTCTTGACAAGTCAAGAGACTTCAACAGCTTCATTTGACCTATTCCTTCAACGGCAGTTCCATTAAGATCATTTCTCAAGAGGTTCAATGATCTCAATCCTCGCATTTCAGCTATCTCTTTAGGGATACCTCCAACCAATTTATTACTTGAAAGATCAATAATCTGCAGATATAGTAAAGCATTCTTGTACTCGGACTCCTGGTTTTTCCATTGAATAAATAAATCATCTATGTACAAGTAAGATCCTGGAATATAGTCATAGCGGACTTGAAAATCCATTGACTCACCGGTGCCATTTTCTTGACGCAATATAGTAAAATTGTTGACGCACTGTGGAATTTTCCCAGATAATCCATTTTCTGAAGGTCCAGTATCTGAAGAAATTGAAGCTGGCAGATAAGTGATGGAATGCTGCCATCGAATTTGTTGGACCGTAGGCTTAGAATGCGCAACTTAAGTAGGTCAGTCCCTATCTATGCTGGGATTCTTCCAGTAAACTTATTCCCTCCAAGATCCAAGATTTGAAGCAGCTGACATTGTGAAAGAGAAGGCAACATTCCTCTAAAGTTGTTTTGGCGTATGTATAACGCCTCCAAATTTGTCAAAGAGCCTAATGATAATGGAACTTTTCCGGATAAATTGTTGTAGGCTAGATTAAGAACAGATAAATTACTCATATTCATCCAACAATTAGGAACTTCTCCTGAAAATTGGTTACGTGACAAGTCAAGCGAAGTGGCAGCTTCTATTGTATTTTTACAAATGGAAGAAATGGATCCAGAGAAGTGATTTTTATGTAGGTAAAAGATTTGTATATTGGCAGGAACTAGTGGTAAAGGTCCTGAAAAGTTGTTAGAACTTAAATCTATAATCATGTAATCTTGTTTACTCACTATAAACTCATAAACTCTGCCACTGATGTGGTTGTAAGAGAGATTCAGAATGTTAAGCTCGGGAAGAAAATCGGAGAACAAACTTGGTAGCATGTTTGATATATTCGCAAGAGAAATATCAAGAAGAGTGTAGTTATTCTGAGTTTGAAGCCATTTCGAAAAAGAATGTCCCATATTGTATGATGGAAGCCTTATAAATTGTAGTTGAAATGGAGCAACCCAATCGAAGCTCGTGTTCAAAGTCAACAAGTTGAAGGATATGTCTAAGTCTACTAAACTGGAGAGGTTTGAAAAGTGGGACTCTGTGATTGTACCCTTCGGGACATTATAAGAGGCATCAAACCTTTCCAGGTTTGATAGTTGCCCCATGATTTCTAGTAATCCGTCTAATCTATTGGACAAGACGTCCAAAATTCTAAGCTATGAAAGTTTTCCAATACCTTGTGGTATCCTCCCTTGAAATTGATTAGTGCCAAGATGCAACTCTCTTAATGATGGAAACCATGCTAAATCTGGTAATGGCCCTCTCATTTGGTTATCAGACAGGTCTAGATACTCTAGGCTCGAAACTTGTCCCACTCTTTCCATGAAAAAATCATTCAGCACATTCTTCTGCAGGTATAATTTCTTTAAGGATGAAAATCTTGTGACATTAACAAAAAATTGGTTCTCCAAGCGCTTGATCAATGGGCTAATACACATGAAAAATAGGGGAATTAGGGCGATTCATAAAAAAAGGTTTGTAAATGCGTAAATGGGCGTTAAAAAAATAGTGTGAGCATACCTGAAGGTTCCCCAACTCATTATAGAGGTGCTCATAAAGTTTTTTGAGAAAAATATTTTGGGTGCTCCGAGCGCCAGATCCATGGGCTAACACACGAAAAATTAGGAAATTTGGGTGATTCTTAGAAAGGGCTTGTAAATGCGGAAATGGACATTAAAAATATAGTGTGAATATACGTGAAAGTTCCCCAATCATTACAGAGATCTTCATAAAGTTTTTTGAGAAAAAAAATTTCGGGTGCTACAGGCGCCAGATCCATGGGTTAATTAATACACACGAAAAATTGTGGAATAGCCTTTTTCCCTCATCCCTTTTGGTTTGGGGATGACAAGTACTTCATCTCGAGTGTTGACACCTAATTTTGACCCTCCCCGAATATAATTAGTTTCCGAGTTTCTTATTTTTCAAACGATTTAGAATAGTTAGCTTTATAAAATTCAAAGTTTGTTTTAAGTGATTTTAGCTGACTTTTATAATTTTTAAATAGTAAGTATGTTTTATATAGTTATATATGTAATTAGTATATTTCGTAAATATTTGAAAATCATATCAAAAGATTTTGTCGTATTAATTTAGGTAAGTTTAAATCATAATTGCAATTTTGAATTTAATTAGTTGGTATTTGAATTAACTTTCTATGATTAGGTTGATTATTTTATTTCGCTAAGATTAAGAAGCTCACTAATTAAATATTAATTCATCTTATTTAACTTTGGCCGAATTCACCAATTAAATTCAAGTCGGCTAAGTTTTAACTTCGTTCAGTTATAATTGTAATCTTATGTAATTACAATTGTAGCCACTTCCTAACATTTCCTCCAACCCATTTAAAGACCAAAGATTGGGCCATTTAATTTCAGCCCAAGCTCCCTTTTATTCTCCACAACAGCAGTCCACTCAATTTTCCAAATTAATCCCAGCCCATACAGCAGCAAGATCGACCAGCAGCCTGATTCCCTCTCACCTGACCCGGTCTAGCCCACCTTCTTTTTCCTCAGAAGAACCCAGAAGCATTAACAGCTTCCTCCGTCAATACACAACGATTCCAAGTGGCGTGAACACCTAAAACAGCAGCAACGTTCACTAAAGGAGACGGAAACCACACGGAAAGTCCACGGAGCAAGAGAACGCAGGCTTGGTAATAGCAGTACTCTACTTTTCGTCGTCTTCCTCGCTGCAACAGTACGATTGCATCAGCAAAAGGGCCACCTGTAACAGCCACGAATGTCGTCCTTAGGGTTGTGGGATGATGCCACGTCGAGCAGCAAGGACAAGGGAGTCGATCCACCCATTCATCTCCCCTTTCCTCTTCCGGAATGAGGCGAATTTTCAGAGAAAGGGTGTTTAGCCGGAATGGTGAAAGAATTTTAAATTTGAATTTCGAAGTGGGCCTTGAACGTGAATTTTTTCATCCGCTTCCTACCTCTTTTCCCTCCAGAAAGAACCCTAATAATCCCCTATATATACTCTTTGCTTACTCACTGTGGAGGAGGATTTTTTTTTTCTTTGGGTTTTGAGTTGAAAATTTGAACTAAGGCAAAGAGAAAAGTGGAATTTTTTAGCAAATACAGAGAAGAGCTTGAGTACTTAGAATACACAATACATCTCGAAAATAGAGGGACAATAGTTTCGATTTTAGGTTCAATTTTTATGTTTATTTTTCTGCCCAGATTCCTTGAATCATTATTCTGGCCTGATTTTTGTGGTGAAAGTCGTCGCTTTAGTTCGTCGTCGTCTCATTTCGCTGCCCGAAAAAAGGTAAACCTCTCTAATCTCAGTTTCTCCTGTTCAAATCTTCAACCACATGTACTCTCTGTTAATGGATTCAATCGAGGCTTCCCATATTAGGTTGAAATATCATCGTTGATTGTTCGCGGAGGCATAGATATGTACATTTAATGTCGTGTCCCCTTGCTTTGATTACCGTTCGTCCTTCTAGGTGCTGGAAACGCCGAATCTTTTTCAAAGAAAATTAGTTCCTTGTTGTGTCGTTCGTCTAAATGGTGTCTCTGGAGTCGACCAAGTCTTGGTTTTATTTTTGTTGTTAGTATCGTTTTCACAAGAGCATATTCAGGAGCTATTTGATTTGGGAACTTTATGTCGTTATTGGTCTGATGGTTCCAGTTTTATTTTGATCATCGATATGTTATTCGCTTAATATTTTCAGGTTTACTCGTAGCCAATTTGACTGGTCTTAGTTCTTGTTTGGGTCTTTTGGATGAGTATGTTGTTTCAAAATTTGTATCCATATTTTATTTTCACCGTCATAACTTAATGTCCTTATGGTCTTTGTTCGGTTTTAATCGAAAAAGGAAGCATGTTGCGGTTTACGTCTAAAGTTTAGTATCCTTATTGCTCCTCTGTAGAAAGAAAATGTTATAAAATTTGGATCTTCCTTTCCCTGTTTAGCTAAGTTTGGAAGAATAGCTTTGTCCTTGGAGTCTTCGTGCCAACCTTAGAATCGCTTTGAGATTTGATTTGTTGTGATTCATCTGGGTACATTACTTGCTCATTTAAATTGAAAGCTCACAAATGGCCTTACTTCTTCGTTTTTTACTCTATAGTTATTGTGATCTTGCAGGTAAAAAAAAATGAATAGCTAGTTTACACCCTTTTGACTGTTTTAGAAGCTAAAGTGTTGTTTCTCTATACATTTGTTTATTATAGTTCCTGCCTATCGTTTCAACCGTTTGTTAAGATAAGTGCAAATGATTGATTAGCCGTAGTTCGACGTTATTTGATATGCATATTTTCATATCTTACTCTTATCTTCTGTTAAGGATTTGTTAAATTACTCATATTCTTGTTTTTTCATGCCACTGTGCAAATTTGATTGAGATGTTCGAATAACTGGGCATGATTTTAGTTGACATTTGTTCAGCTTTCTTTGCTGTGAGATATTTACTAATAGATTTTGAGGCTATTGCTTGATGAGTGCTAATTTCTATTCTCTTCTCTTTTTTTTGCCACATGTAAAATCTGTCCGAGTTCACCGTGAACTCCCATTTCCTTATCTCGCATTTCGTGAGAGCCGTAAAGGCTCAAATTCCTCCACCATCAAGTCAGTCATCTAAAAAATCGACGAACAGGTCTCAAAGTTGAAAGAATAGCGGAACAGATCGGGAGTCGAAAAAGATTAGGCCAAAAGCCCGCCTCTATTTATTCCGAGTTGTATTTTGTCATTTTGGGCCTAAGCCCTCTTGTCATTATTTATTGTTATTGCATTAGTTCTTAGGACAGGTGAAAATTTGGGCATTTCTTTTAATTTTGGGCAGGTGGCAAGGATGGCCCAAAACGAAATAGGCCCAAATACTGGTCCAGGCGGACAGAAACCGGATTTGGGCCTAACTCTCTTTCCCTCTCTACTTTATTGTGTTCATTTTACTTGTTAGTGTTTGCCGCTAATTTTAAGGTTGAACAATTCGAATCCCCGAAAGACACCCATTTTTTAATTAATTACTTAACTAAATTACTCATCTTTCACTTGACTTTAAAAATAAATGAGTAATAAATAAATAAATTTATAAAATACTTCATTTAAATAATACGGCGACATTTTTTCTGTTTTCTCCTTTAAAATGGTCCTAACCATAAAATAGTTTAATTTTGCAATTCAAACTAAGTTACAGTTAATTTAGCCAAATAAGTAATCGTCGGATAACCGCATTAGCAGGTGTTCTAGGTGCTTTAAAAACCTTCCTAGAATATTAATAGGAACCTCGAACCCCCTTTTCAAGTTTTCACTAGATTCCTGTTTTAGTCTTGTGAAAATAAATAGTTTTCTTGATTTTTCTTAAAAATTAAGTGGCAACTCTAAACCAGTCCAAAATAATATTTCTAAATAAAACATCGAGTAGGACACCGGTGATCTCTACATTCACCTATGTAATTTCGAAATCCGCTTTCAAGCAGCTCCGTTTTCTAAGGGAGAGTGGACTAAAAAAAGGAGAAGCGTCATGCGTCATGCTTTTGTAGACCAGTTAGTATACATTAAAGAAAGTGGCTTCCTTAATTAAACTAGCTTCCTCATCTTATCTTCCCCCCAACAACTTCACTCCGGAGGAATCACATATTCTTAAGCGAAAAGATCAGACTCTTATCTTAAAAATGGCTTGTGAATGTGGAAATGTGCGTTAAAAAAATTGTATGAGTATACGTGAAGGTTCTCCAACTCACTACAAAGTTCCTCATAAAGTTTTTTGAGAAAAATGATTTGGGTGTTCTGGGTGCCAGATCCATAAGCTAATACACACACAAAATTGGGAAATTTGGGGGATTCTTAAAAAAGAGTTCGTTAATGCGGAAATGGGCATAACAAATGGTGTAAGTATTCGTGAAGGTTTCTCAATTGATTACGGAAGTCCTCATAAAGTTTTTTGAAAAACATATTTTGAGTGCTCCGGGCGCTAGATTCATTGGTTAATACACACGAAAAATTGGGGAATTTTGGCGATTCTTAAAAAAGGGCTCGTAAATGCAGAAATGGGCATTGAGAAAATTGTGCGAGTGTACGTGAAGGTTCCCAAACTCATTACGGGGTCCTCATAAATTTTTTTAAGAAAAATATTTTGGGTGCTCCGGTTGCCAGATTCATGGGATAATACACACGAAAAATCGAAGAATTTGGGTGATTCTTGTAAAAGGGTTTGTAAATGCAGAAATGGTCGTTAAAATATTGTGTGAGCATACGTGAATGTTTCCCAACACATTACAGAGGTCCTCATAAATTTTTTTGAAAAAATAATTTTGGGTGCTCCGAGTGCCAGATCCATGGGCTAATACACACGAAAATCAAGAAATTTGGAGGATTCTTAAAAAATGGCTTGTAAATGCAAAAATTGGCGTAAAATAAATGGTGTGAGTATACGTGAAGGTTCCCCAACTCATTAAGGAGGTCCTCATAGAGTTTTTTGTGGGGAAAAAAATTGGGTGCTCCTTGCTCTTGATCCATGGGCTAATACACACGAAAAATCAGAGAATTTTGGCGATTCTTAAAAATGGCTTGTGAATAAGAAAATGGAATTAAAAATGGTATGAGTATACGTGAAGGTTCCCCAACTCGAAGTCCTCATAAACAAACGAAAAATAAGGGAATTTGAGCGATTCTTAAAAAAGGCTTGTAAATGCGGAAATTGGCGCTAAAAATGGTGTGAGTATACGTGAAGGTTGTCCAACTCATTCCGTAGGTCCTCATAAAGTTTTTGGAGAAAAAAATCTTAGCATGCTCCGGGCACCAGATCCTTGGCCAAATACACACGAAAAATTGAGAAATTTAGGCGATTCTTAAAAAAGGGCTTGTAAATGCGGAAATGGGCATCAAAAAAATGGTGTGAGTATACCTAAAGGTTTCCCAACTCATTAAGTAGGTCCTCATAATGTTTTTTGAGAAAAAAAAATTGGGTGCTACGGGCGCCAGATCCATGGGCTATTACACAAAAAATTGAGAAATTTGGACGATTCTTAAAAATGGCTTGTAAATACGGAAATGAGCGTTACAAAATGGTGTGAGTATACGTGAAGGTACCCCAACTCATTACGGAGGTCCTCATAATGTTTATTGAGAAAAAATATTTGGGTGCTCCGAGCACGAGATCCATGGGCTTATACACACGAAAAATTGGGGAATTTGGGTGATTCTTAAAACATGACTTGTAAATGCAGAAATATGCGTTAAAAAAATGGTGTAAGTATATATGAAGGTTCCCCAACTCATTACAGAGGTCCTCATAAAGTTTTTTGAAAAGAATAATTTGAGTGCTCATAGCGCTAGACACACGAAAATTGAGAATTTTGGGCGATTCTTAAAAAAGGGCTAGTAAATGTGGAAATGGCGTTAAAAATGGTGTGAGAATACGTGAAGATTCTCCAACTCATTACGGAAGTCCTCATAAATATTTTTGAGAAAATTTTTTTTTGGATGCTCCAGGCGATAAATTAATGGGCTAAAACATATGAAAAATCAGAGAATTTGGGCGATTCATAAAAAAAATCTTGTAAATGCGGAAATAGGCATTAAAAATGGTGTGAGTATACATGAAGGTTCACCAACACATTACTGAGGTCATCTTAAAGTTTTTTGAGAAAATAATTTTGGGTGCTCCGGGAACCAGATCCATGGGCTAATAGACGAGAAAAATCAGGTAATTTGGGTGATTCTTAAAAAAGGGCTTGTAAATACGGAGGTGCACTAAGAAAATGATGTGAGTATACGTGAAAGTTCTCCAACTCATTACGAAGGTCCTTATAAAGTTTTTTAAGAAAAGTATTTTGGGTGCTCTGGGCGTTAGATCCATAGGCTAATACACACGAAAAATTGGAGAATTTGGGTGATTCTTAAAAAAAGAACTTGTTAATGCGGAAATGGGCATAAAAAAATTGTGTGAGTATACATGAAGGTTCTTCAATTCATTGCGGAGGTCCTCAGAAAGATTTTTGAAAAATATATTTTGAGTGCTCCGGGCGCTAGATCCATAGGCTAATACACACGAAAAATTAGGAAATTTGGGCGATTCTTAAAAAAGGGATTGTAAATGCGGAAATGGGCGTTAAGAAAATTATGTGAGTGTACGTGAAAGTTCCCAAACTAATTACGGAGGTCCTCATAAAATTTCTTGAGAAAAAATATTTTGGGTGTGATGAGTCTACAATTTGGACTCAATTAGGGCTATATTTTGATAGAATTAGTGTCCTCAAATGCATATTTTGTCTCAATATCTGATGGAAATCCTTAAGTTTTAGGTATTTGGAGTTTGAGACAAAGCATGGACACCACTTGGCAAGAAGGAACAAGGCGGCTCAAAAGAACGAAGAAATAAAGGCTTGAAGATCGTTGAGCCCAGTTGGCGAGTCGCCGATTAGCCTGGAGATCGCCTTTTGTGCCAGTGCGCTGAGCCCTGAAGGAAAAGGTCAAGTTGGCTATGAAATTGAGCAGTCAACGTGTCACCAAACAGTTCCGCGAAGCAATACCATAGCGTCCAGCGACTCAAAACGTGAAGTGGCTAAAGGCTAAAGCAGGAAGGCGATAAAATCGACCAAGAGGCAGATCGCCGAATGTATCGGCGATCCCGACTAACTTCGTCGAAGGGTTCTTCACAGCACATTTTCAAACACTATAAATACTTGTTTAAATTTCTAACTTAGTATCATATCACTATTATTCTTAGAACTTTTTACAGTTTTTAGAGAGTTTAAATTTTAAAGGGTTTTGGAGACTTTGTTCTAAGACCTTGAAGATTCAAAGGGTTTCAACTCCAAGAAATTAGACTTGGGTCTCAAAGATTCTTCACTCTTGACGTGTTTTAAGACTTAATCATTCATACCCAGTTGATGGAAACTGATATTGGCATAAATTTTTATTTTTTTTACATGTCTAGCTAAAACCTCAATTCTTGGGATGTGATTTTGTGAATATGGGTTAGATTATCTATTGGGTCTTGCTTGTTGATGGTTTATTTTTTGTTTAGATGTGATTTCGTTTAGTAGTTGTGTATGAACTTAATGGAGTTGTAGTTGCAAATACGATTTCATCTTAGTGTTTTCGGCTTGCTTGAGAGAGAGGTCGTAAAACTAAGACTACTAAATTGATAGCCGGTGATATTGGGTCGACATGGGTTCAGCTCGAGAGAGTGAATCCTAGTCCTTCTCCTACACATTCAGCTCGAGAGAGTGAATGGGCTAAGGCGGAGGCAGTGCTCAAAGCAGCAACTTGGTGTTCGAAAGAAATCGAGTCGATTCGGGGTAAGTTGCTCGAGAAAGAATTTACCCCCACCATAGTCTAGCCTACTCACAAATACTCAACAATTTACTATCAAAAGCATGTACCCGACAGTTTAGTTTATCCCGTATTCCTATCACATCCCTAGAATCCCATCTCTTTATCTCGTTTTTCTTATATTTTTACTTTTTTTAGTTGTTACTTGAATACAAAACCCCCCATTGATAATTGACACTTGTGTCACCCCCTTTAGATTTAATATGTTTATTTTCGATAATGTCTATAGCTATGACTAATTAGAACTAAATTTTATTTTTCTATTAATTCTCAAAACCACTCTCTTATGACTCGACCCCAACCCTTAGTTGGGTTACTTTACTATTGTACGATCGTAGACACTCGAATTGAAAGTTGTGTCTTGATTACGCAAACATCAGGGTGCTCCAGGCACCAGATCCATGGGCTAATACATACGAAAAATTGGAAAATTTAGGTGATTCTTGTAAAAGGGTTTGTAAATGCGAAAATAGTCGTTAAAAATGGTGTGAGTATATGTGAAGGTTTTCCAACTCATTATGAAGGTCCTTATAAAAAAATTTGAGTGCTCCGGGTGCCAGATTCATGGGCTACGAAATTTGGAGGATTCTTAAAAAAGGGCTTGTAAATACAGAAATGGAAGTAAAAAATTAGCGTGAGTATACGTGAAGGTTCCCCAACTCATTTAGTAGGTCCTCATAGAGTTTTTTGCGGAAAAAAAATTGGGTGCTTCTTGCGCTTGATCCATGGGCTAATACACACGAAAAAATGGGGAATTTGGGAGATTCTTAAGAAAGAGCTTGTAAATGCTAAAATTGGCGTTTAAAAATGGTATGAGTATACATGAAGGTTCTCCAACTCATAACGGATGTCCTAATAAAGATTTTTGACAAAAAAAACTTGGGTGCTCCGGGCACCAGATACATTGGCTAATCCACAAGAAAAATCGGGAAATTTAGGTGATTCTTAAAAATAGGCTTGTAAATGCGGAAATGGGCGTTAAAAAATTGTGTGAGTATACGTGAAGGCTCCCCACCTCATTACAGAAGTCCTCATATAGCTTTTTGAGAGAAAAAATTTGTGTGCTCCGGGCGCTAGATCCATGGGGCTAATACACACGAAAAATTGAAAATTTGGGTGATTCATAAAAAAGGACTTTAAAATGTGGAAATGGGCGTTAAAAATAGTGTGAGTATACGTGAAGGTTCCCCAACTCATTACAGAGGTCCTCATAAAGTTTTTTGAGAAAATAATTTTGGATGCTCCGAGCCCCAGATCCATGGGCTAATACACACGAAAAATTGGGGAATTTAGGCGATTCTTAAAAAAGGGATTGTAAATGTGGAAATGGGCGTTAAAAAAATGGTGTGAGTATACGTGAAGGTTCTTCAACTCATTACACAGGTCTGCATTAAAATTTTTTAGAAAAATTTTTGTGTGCTCTAGACGCCAGATCCATGGAGCATACACACGAAAAATTGAGAAATTTGGGCGATTCTTAAAAATGGGCTTGTAAATGTGGAAATGTGCGTTAAAAAAATGGTGTGAGTATACGTGAAGGTTCCCCAACTCATTACGGAGGTCCTCAAAAAGTTTTTTGTGAAAAAAATTGGCTGCTCCAGGCGCCAGATTCATTGGCTAATACACATGACAAATCGAGGAATTTGGGCTATTGCTAAAAAAAGGCTTGTAAATGTGGAAATAGGCGTTACAAAATAGTATGAGTATACGTGAAGGTTCTCCAACTCATTACAGAGGTCCTCATAAAGTTTTTAGAGAAAAAAAAATTGGTGCTCCGAGCGCCAGATCCTTGGGCTTAAACAGACGAAAAATCGGGAATTTTGGTTGATTCTTAAAAATGGCTTGTAAATGCGGAAATGGGCGTTAAAAAATTGGTGCAAGTATACGTGAAGATTACCCAACTCATTACAGAGGTCCTAATAAAAAATTTTGAGAAAAAAAAATTGGTACTCTGGGCGCTCGATCAAACACACGAAAAATCAAAGAATTTAGGCGATTCTTTAAAAAGGGCTTGTAAATGCGATAATGGCGTTAAAAATTGTGTGAGTATATGTGAAGGTTCCCCAACTCATAACAGAGGTCCTCATAAAGTTTTTTGAGAAAAAAAATTGGGTACTCCGGGTGCCAGATCCATAGGCTAGTACACATGAATAATGGGGGAATTTGGGCGATTCTAAAAAAAGGACTTATAATGTGAAAATGGGCATTAAAAAAAATGGTGTGAGTATACGTGAAGGTTCTTCAACCCATTACGAAGGTCCTCATAGAGTTTTTGGAGAAAAGGTTTGGGTGCTCTCGGCAACAGGTCCATGGGCTAACACACGAAAAATCTGGAAATTCGGACGATTCTTAAACAAGGGCTTGTAAATGCGGAAATAGGCATTAAAAAATGATGTGAGTATATGTGAAGGTTCCCAACTCATTACAGAAGTCCTAATAAAGTTTTTGGAGAAAAAAAATTTAGTTGCTCTGGGCGCCAGTTACATGGGCTAATACACACAGAAAATCAGGAAATTTGGGCAATTCTTAAAAAAGGCATGAAAATACAGAAATGTGCGTTAAAAAAATGGTGTGAGTATACATGAAGATTTCCCAACTCATTACAAAGGTCCTCATAAAAAAAATTAGAAAAAATTTGGGTGCTCCGAGGCTCTAGATCCATGAGCTAATATATTTCATTTTTCTAGCAAAATGAACAAATATTCCCAGCCGAACCCAGCCCATTCCTTTCTCACAATACAAGTGACTGACCCAGCAGCCCACACCACTGATACAATACATAGCAGCGATACATTACAACAATATGTATACTCTGATTGTGATATAACAATATTCACAAAAGGTGTGTAAGTTGTCAATACGAGATAATATATGACAAAATGGCACAGCATGACAACTTATAGATTAAATTGGCAATAAATAGCCCATTTTTAATTTTTTAGCAAGAAAAAAACTTTGTTTTATTTATTTGGCATTCAATAGTTATTTTTCTTTTTCTTAAAAAATGTATTTTTGTTCTCCTTATTTTCCTCTAAACACGTTTGAATGCTCCTTTTTTTCATGAATAGGAAAAAATTATTGTTTTATTATTCCTATTTTAACTCTCCTTTTTATTTGTTAACCGTTTAAAATAGAGTTCTTTTTTCTTCTTCTTCTTTTTTCGTCTCCTTTTCTATTTCTAGAATTCTTTTCATACGTATATTTGTTTCTCTCCCAAATTTTCAATTCTTCTCCTTAATTCACTTTGTTATGAAAATTACATATAACAATATATTTATTCATGTATACTTCTAAAAATCATTGTTTATATATAATATTGTTCTTGTCCAATTTATTGTTGAATTTCATGATTTGTGGAATTGAAGTTTTTTTCAATTTTGTTTTACAAAATTATAGGTTATTCATCCCTTTTTTTGTTTTTTTTATATATAAAATCCTTTTCATATGTATATTTGCTTCTCTTCTAAATTTTCTCTTATTCTCCTTAATTCATTCTATTTATGCAAATCAGATAAACTATATGTTTATCAATTGATCCTCCCTAAGATTTCTTTTAACATATAATTATGTGGCATTTCTTGCCCAATTAATTTTGAAATTTCGTGATTTGTGGAATTAAAGTTTTTAAAACTTTTTTTGCCAAAAAATCAGGTTATAGTATTTAAAAATTTTGTTTTCAATTTCATGGGTAAGAAAGGTTCTAGTATGATCCTCATAAAAAATCGGAATGTTGATTTTGATGAATACGACTCAATTCATGTATACCAATGAATGTCAATCTCAATTTGAATAAAAGTATATAAATTTATTAGGTGAATACAGACCAATCAATACACAGATGAATACGAACCAATGTATACATAGTGCAATTATTGTATACATAAACACATGTACAATTTATGAATAAAATTTAATTTATATATGCATCATATTAATCATATTTTTGTATTCATTATAGTAATAACTAATACCTATAATTGTTGGTAATATTCTTATGTATACATTATAAAGTTTATGTATACATGCTACAGTTACTGTATACATCAATAAAATTTACACGCCTATTTTTATGAAATCATCTTTTGTGTATACATATAGTACTTTTTTATGTATACATTATGTAATTGCAATTTTAATTATTGGGCTAATGCAGGTACAAGGCCCAATTTTACTATGCAGCCTGATATACATGGGCTAAAGAT
Source organism: Solanum acaule (assembly GCA_036250505.1). Taxonomy (NCBI): domain Eukaryota; kingdom Viridiplantae; phylum Streptophyta; class Magnoliopsida; order Solanales; family Solanaceae; genus Solanum; species Solanum acaule. Next base: position 48,760 of record JAJOOR010003444.1, read on the forward strand.
TCGAATCTATAATAATAACTCAGCTAAAATTTATGTTTTCAGGGAATTAATATATATATCGTAAAAACTATTTAATGTAATTGATTATACTCCAAAAGTACATTTGATAGGGATACTTTGAAATGATTACAAAATATAGTTATATTTTACATTTTGTAGCAAAATACACGTATCTTTAAAGTGTAGACACAATTCTTGTATGTATGTGCAACCCACTCCAGACTCCCACCTATGAGATTCACTGGATATGTTGTTGTAGTGTGCATACCGCATATACATAATATATCAATATATATACATTGTATAATACTATATAGCAGTGTGTGTATATATATACACACACGATATATCAGTGTATATACATTTATACTTTATGTGTACACATATAATGTATATGCTACTTTTTTTAAAAAAGTTATTGCTATTATATTTTATTTTGCAAAAAAGGGCACTAATCTTCCTATTTATGAAAGATTCGCTCTAATATTTGGGATGAGAGCAATTCAAAATACATATCTCAAAAAGAAATAAAGAAAAGCATACAAACTTTGCCTTCAAAGTACGTTGTGACCTAATGATCAACAAATTAATTCATAAATAAACATTTAGTGATACTTTATATCCGGTAAATTATTATTCTGGTATGTTAAGCATGATAAATAGAGTTACTTAATAAATTTCTTGGTAAAAGGGTAAATACCAAGTGGAATAATCGAAGTATAAGTGTTGAAGTTGGTTTGATCCGTCAAGATTGGCCGAGGCAGAATTTTCACCAAGAATAGTCATCATCTATTATACATGTAAAGAAAAAAAAACTTTATTCATATTTTTTTATTTAAAAGATATGTAAAAGGAAAATGACTGAGTTTTCGAAAAACCGATTAAACTTATGGTTTAAGAGAAATCGGGTTTCCAAAAGGACAGAGTCGCCACTTAATTTTTAGTAAAAAATCAAGAAAAAATACAAGATTTTTCAAAAGACTTAAACAGATAAAATCAATTGAAAATAAAGGGTTCGAAGTTCAATGTACATTCCAAGAAGGTGTTAGGCCCTCGGAATGCCCGCTAACTCGCGGTTGACCGGCGATTTGATCAAAAATTATTTTGACTAATTTTAAAATTTTAACTAAGTAAAAAGAATTCATTTATTTTAACTAATTATTTTTTTAGAATTTAACCAAATAAAGAACTTACGACTTTGACTACTTTTAAAAGTTTAACAAAGTAAAAGAACTCATTTATTTTAACTAATTTTATTGAGATTCTAACCAAGTAAAAAAAAACTCATTTATTTAAACTAACAATTTGAAATTTTAACTAGGTAAAAGAACTCATTTATTTTGACTATTTTTTTTTTGAAATTTTAACTTAATAAAAGAACTAATTTATATTAACTATTTTTTTGAAATTTTAACTTAGTAAAAGAACTAATTTATTTTAACTATTTTTTTTTTTGAAATTTTAACTAAGTAAAAGAACTAATTTATTTTAACTTATTTATTTATTACTATTATTATTAACATTATTTTTTATTAGTGTCATTTTAAGTATCTTAAGGGGGAATAAACTAAAGAGGAATTTTCTAAAGGGGAATGGGTCATAAAATGTCAACAAGGCTAAAATCGAAATTAAAAAAAAACTAAGTAATAAAATATATATATATATACTTTAATTCGAAAATAAAATGAAATGACCATTCTTGAGAAATTTAATTAAGTTAAATCATAAGATAATCAAAGCGTTAGTCAAATATAATAAAATAATAAAGGAGGGAAAGGAAGAGCACGTCAAATTTGGGCCTATTGCTGCGTTTTTGGGCCTCCTTCAGCCCATTTTCGCTCCCAAAACCTGTGTATACAGCAAAGGTATATTGCTGTATATGGGTCGTATTTCGACTCATTTTCGTGTATATGGGCATGCATACCAACCGTATACAATATATTTCAGCCTCCAAGTACTTGCAATTCGTTTTTCCACCTATAATTCAATATTTTGAAACGTATATCAAGGTATATTGCTGTATATCAGCATGTATACAGTCCGTTTTGGACCTCTCCAGGACCTGTACATCAGTCCCTGCCCCTGTAATTTCTCCCTTTTTACTTGAACATGATGAGGCCGACTCGAAGAAATTCAACTCTTTTTGAGCAGGAACTGGGAAACGAACTGAATGAGAACGAGCTTTTACTACCAAGACCCGACTCCGAGGGTTCTGATGAACTCGTTTTGGAAAAGAAAAATAGAACCTAAACACTCCGTAATGTTTTGTGGACCTTTTGATCTATTTTCGCCTCAAAAAGCCTATGTATTTCACTGATAACTCAAAAGTATTTAAACAATTTTTCTCTCCAGCCTTGCTTTTTTCAACGCCCCCTAAAGAAATGAGGAAGAGGGGGGATTTAAAGGGGAAATCTAGAGTTCGAAAATGGGGGGAAAGGGATCAAAAATCCGGATGAGACAAGGCCCATTTCGAATTTCAAAACTCCAAAAATCTTTCACCAATTTAAGGAGACCTCTTTTTTCTGAGATTTTCGCCCTATTCCGGAAGAGGAAAGGGCGAATACGCGTGCCTGCTATTGCTCTGTTAGTACTATGGAGAGAGACGTTGAGGAAGGAGATGGGGACGCGTGTTTCGGGTCAATTTTCGAGTTTCGCGTCTGGTCACGCGAGGGAGAAGAAGAGCGTGCTGGAGTCGGGTGGGTGCTGTTTTGCGTATGTATGGCTGATGTATTTGCTGGGATGGACATTGTACATTGTTGTTATTGTTTTTGGGTTAAAATTGGTGGGCTAGGAATTAGGAATAGGAGTTGGGCCTGGGAATAAGCTGCTGAAAGGGTGGCCCATACTTTGGTCTATTAAATGGGTTGAATGAAGGGTTAGATTAGGCTAAAGTTGCGATAGGAACTAATTGACAATTTAACCAAGCGGATTAAAAGGGTAGCCAAATGAATTAATTTTAGACGAATTGACATAATTAATTTGTGAGCTTTTTAATCTTAACGAGATAAGATAATTAACTTAATTATAAACTAATCAATTTTCATATAAACTAATTAATTCCAAAATTAAGACTACGATTCAAACTAAAACTAAATTAATGAAATATTTATTTTAACAAAGCAAAAAGAAATAAAAAATATTTTGATACGATTTTCAAACATTTATAAAATATACTAATTACATATATAATTATATGAAATATATCTATTATTCAAAAAACTGTACAGATCGACTGAAAATACTTAAAATAACCTTGAAACTAATTGAATTATATATAAAGCTAATTATTCCAAATCGTTTGAAAGATTAAGAAGCTCAGAAATTAATTATTATCGGGGACGGTCAAAATTGGATGTCAACACATATAATGTAATTTTCCAACGAAAAATACATCATCATGTCTTAAACCTTATAAGTAGGAGCTAAATTAGGTTAGGTGGACAATAAAATAATGTAATCTCAAGTGTTGCATTGGTTAATGTTTTTCAATGAAACAAAAGGAGGAAGGGAGGCAAAAAGAATGTTAATCTAGGTTAAGTTTAAAGGAATAATCAATTATTTTATTATTATATTATTATATAGTAGAGTTACTATTTTATTAATATTATTACCCACTTGGTACATAATTCCCGGGCCAATTACGTTTTAAGGACAAGTTTCTACATTGGTAATCACATTTAGTCCTCGATTTAATTGAAGAATTTTTATTATATTCAACGGTAAAGAAACAACAAATGATGTCATTCAAACTTAAGCAAAAATAATTATAATAATTAAGAATTAAGCATTGCATCAATTTCGAAAAATAACGGATATATATGCTTAGCATGTTATATATTTTTTAGAAAAGTATATCATTGATAATTGATCCCCTAAGATTATAATATAAAGTTTGCATAGAGAAGTAAGATCTAGTGATATTAATTTAATAAATATGATCTGGATTGCAATAGCAGCCTCATTAACATATTCACTGCATCCATATGTTTAGACACACTCACACATGTAATAATTAATCATATCATCATAGAAGTATTCTAATCACTTTTAAATTTGGCGTAAATTAATAATTTTATTTTTAAACTATTCTTAAAAATTCTGTATATTTGACTAACTAAAATTTAGATACACCCTCGATCTGCCACGTGACATAGCAAGTGGTTTCAAACTCTTGTAAGAGCGTGTGACTCTTAATAAAGAACTAAGAGAAATGTTGAAAATACTGCTAAACTTGACAAGAATTTAGAGGTGTATTTCACCCATGTTACAATACCGAGGGTGTATTTAAATTCAGTTAGTCAAATAAAAATATACTTTTAAGAATGTCCATAATTCAAAAATGAAACCAATAATTCATGTCAAATTTAAAAGTGTTTTCAATACTTCTCTTAGCATATCATATATCATAGTATATCTTCACTTATATTATAACCACTTAATGTTTGAGTTATTAGAGTAAGAGGCGTGTTTGGTATGTTGAACAAGGATACATAGTTTTGGAATAATAATTTATTACTATCTTATTTGTTATTTAGTTATTACTTTTGGGACAAATTATATTAGAATTAGTAATTAGTATTAAAATAAGTTATTTTTGACAACAATTGAAATAATGGTATTGAATTTAGTTAATCTAGGATAAAATAATAAAAATAACATAAACACCGCTAAGATTCCTTAAACCTTTTATCTATCAAAAATAAGATGGAGAATATTTTTTTATAAACAAATAAGTTCTTCTTAAAAATTATACAATAAGTACATATTATTTCAATACAATATATCAAACAGTCAATAAAAAATAATTTCAAAAAATTAATCTCGTCATAACTAAACAAGGTTTATTTTATTGAAAATAAGTTATTTGGAAACTATGATAACATGATTTAATACGAAGATTAAATAATGAGGAAATTATTTAGATAGATTTACTACTTTTATTGATAGATGAAGTTCATTAAACTAAAAAATAGGCAATACAAAATATATAATAATATATGTATTATATGTATTTGATTTAAATTGAATTAATCAGAATAAATTTTTATTTTCTATTTTAACTTTTACCTTTTTAAAACACTTTGGAAAAACAAATATGTATTATTTTATCATTTCATCTTGAGATTAATTATTTTAAGAATGTTATTTCATATAAAATTTATACCAAAATTACAAAATTATTAATTCCATAATTTAAAACTATACCAAATAAAAAATATAATAATTCCACAATTTATCCATAATTAAATCTCACCAACCAACATTTCTTGTAAAATTAAAATAAAAAGCTATATAATTTTTCTTTTTGTGTGTCCTATGAGCCGCATAAAGTTATTTTGAAAAGTCTGGAAACTGCACATTAAAAAGTATCTTAATTTTCAAGCGGCAAATTATGCAGAGAACTATTTTGTTTATTGTTTCAATTATTTTCTTGTAGATATATATATATATTTTTAAATAAATTAATTATATGGTAAAGCTAGAGGCAGATCTAGAACTTTAGGGGTATTAAGGATTATCTTAGTATAAAAATTATGATTAGATTTATCTATTAAGGGGTCGCTCGATTAGAGTTATCCAAATATTAGTTATTAGAAAATTTATGTTTAATAGTTGGATAATAAATTAAATATTCATGTATTAATTTTCGTATAATTTATACGATTTATGTTAGATATTTGATTGAAAATTTAAAATTTTGCATTATAAAAAAAATCTATGTATTATTTTATGTAGGATAGAAGGTGGAATAACTAATTATATAAGCAATACAAGAATAACCAATCCCCTGCATAACTAATATTTACATAAAATAATATTCCCTCTATCCAACAGTACGTGTTCACTATCGCCTTTGCACACCTATTAAGAAACTATAAATAGAAGAGTAATTTTATTATATCACCATTTGAATATAATAAATCAATGTCTTGAAAAATATTATAGGAAAATGACTATAATTAATTATAAAGGTAAATTAGAAACTAAGTGTAAAATTATCCATTAATTTCATAAAGTGGACGAGTATTATTGGACATCCCAAAATAGTATAGTGTACAACTATTGTTGAACATAGAAAGTACACAAAATCACTCATAATTACTCCCTCCGTTCACTTTTACATGCCACTTATTTCCAAAATAGATTTTCATTTTTACATGTCACTTTTGACAAATCAAGAAAAACAATTATTTTTTCTATGTTTTACCCTCAACTGTAATTACTTGTTCTCCAAATCATTTTCCAAAACCTAATACTTCCTAAACATCATTTAATATGAAAAAATTTGATAAAATACTTATATCAATAATTATTTTCTTAATGAACGTGTCAAATTAAACAATGACATGTAAAAACAAATGAAAAAAATAATTCTTACATCGCTAATACTTGCATAACTTTAACTAGCTACTAAACCATCCAAATTTAATTTTTCAAAAATATTGAAGAATGTATGGTCAAAGACTAACTAAGGAAAAAATAAATTTTTCTCAAGTTGTGTGTTTGTGGGTGTAGTGGGTGTGGTGGGGGGGGGGGTGGGGTGCATGTGAAGGAGGAGAGGCTTCTCATGGCTTTTTGCATATTGGTTTCTATTCCCAAGCATAGTGGAAAGGAAAAGAAAAAAGATAAAAAAGGGAAGCAAAGCACTATGTGCAATTAATGACTATTTTATAGTAATAATGAGTTATCTGTCAAACACCATCAAGCATCTCTTTTTACCATCACTTTCACCTTTTGTCCTCTTTAGTTCCCTCCTAAAATTTTCATCTGTCCCTAATATAAATGACTATTTCCACAATTGAGAATGCACCCCCAACCCCACACAACAAAACAAAAGAAAAGAAGACAATGAACTTATCAAATAAAGAAAAAGAAAAAGAAATATTCATTGCTCTTGTGATCATAATACTCTTTTATTTTAATATTTGTGGTAAATCCTTTTCTTTCAACTCTTTTGAAGGGAAAAGAATCTAGGACTTATGTTAGAAAAATTTTGATGGAGACAAGAACAAAGAGAAAATAAAGAAGAATTATGAAGTGTGATACAATTAATTATTTGATATGGTTTAAAATAGAACAAGCTTGTTATTAGTAGAACTATGATATAAAGTAAATGAAGTGATATATGCAGTTGATATAGATTTAGGATTACACTCCTTTACTAAAACGAAGTATAGCGAGGTTGTGATACTTCAAACATATGAAAAGAAAATATGCATATGCTTCGGAACTAAGGTGTAAGAAGGTGCTATAGAGGATACAAGGAAAGGTAGACAAAATAAATCTTACTGAAAGGTGATTAGATAAGGTGATTGGTATGAAGAAAAACATTTATTGAATTTCATGTTTGGTTTACTTAAATGATTGGAAAATGCTTTTCAACAACTTATTTTCTTCAAATTTAAGAAAAATGACTTACTTTGAAAAAGTAAGAAAAACATTTTCCAAAATTTATTTTGAACCTCACACCTCAACTTTTCATCCTAACTCAAGTCTCAAGAATCAATTCCCGAAACTAATTCTAAATTCGATTCATGATTCTCAATTCAGGGTCCAACTCTCAATCTTGAATTGAGACCTAACTCTTGAGTTTCGGAATGAGTTAGGGTCGAATCTCAAATTAAGATTAGAGGTCGAATTCTGAATCGCATGTCGGGTCAGGTCTCGAATTAGGTGTTAGGATGGAGTTGAGAGTCAAGAATGAGTTTCATGTCATGTGTCGCGATCGGGTCCTGAATCAATCATCGAGATCGATTGTAAGGGTCGGATGTTGAAGTTGGATCCTGAATCGGGTATCAGGGCCTGGTCTTGATTCGACATCGAGTCTCGATTTTAGTGTTGGTCTTAATTCATATGTCGATGTCGGGTCCCGATTAGAAATTCGAGACTTGAATCAGGAGTCGGGATCGGAGTTGGGTTTTGGATCGAGAGTTGGGATCAATTCTCGAGTCAAGGTCAGAACCGGATCGAAAGTCGGGGGTCGTTCTCGGTTCGAGGTCAGGCCCTGATTTGAAAATCCAAACCTAGGTTGGGAGTCAAAGGCGAGAGTAAGGATCGAGTCTGAAGTTGGGACCAGGTCTCGGATCGGGTGTCGGGTTCAGATCTTGGTTCAAAAGTTTGATCATGAGTCAGATGTTGGGGTCGGGAGTCGGGGTCGGGTATCGGGTTATAGATGGATCTCGGGTTTTGGGTCAGGGTCGGTCCTAAGTCAAGGTCAAGTCTCAAGTCAGGTGTCGGGGTTGGATCTCGATTAAAAAATTGGATATTGAGTCAAATCTTGAGATTGGGAGTCGGGATCGGGTCTAGGGTTTGTATCGGATCCCAATTCGAAGTCGGGTGTTGGATCCCAATTCAAAAATTGAATCTTAAGTCGAATGTTGAGGTTAGGAGTTGGAGTCGATAGTCGTGGTCGAACCTCGATTCAAAAAGTAGATATTGGGTTGGATGGGAGGTCGACAGTTGGGGTTGGATTTCGGATCAAGGTCGGATCGGTTTTCGAGTTGGGGTCAAATTGAGAGTCGGATCCTAGATCAGTCATCTGGATCGTGTCAAGGTTTGGGTGTCAAAATCATTTTTCAGTTCTAATGTCGGGTCTCGAGTTGGAATTGGGGTTAGGTTCCTAGGTTAAGTCTTAGGATTGTGTCCCAATTCAGGTTGAGATCAGGATCAAATCTCAGTCTGAATGTCGGGTTTCGTATCGGGAGTAAGGGTCGGGTCTCAAATGTGTGTTGGGAGTAAGGGTCAGGTCTCAAATCATGTGTTGGGATCATGTACCTTGATCGAGTGTCGGGGTCGGATCCCGAATCGATCATTAGGATTATATTTTGGTTCGAGTGTCGGAGTCAGGTGCTGGATCACTTATCGGGGTTGGTTTCCAGGACATAAATTATTTTTCCAAAAAAAATTCTACTCTCTAGCCAATAATAAAAGATATTTTCTAAAATATATTTTTTATTCACCAACCATACAGTAGAAAATATTTTCCACTTACCAACCAAATATGAGAAACTTATTTTCCAAGAAAACATTTTCCTCCATTTTTCATGGAAAACATTTTTTTTATATAATTTATGTAGGAGATTTGAGGTGTAAATGAGAAATGAGAAAAACATCTTTTTTGAATTGAATCAAAAAGGCACCTTTTGGATGATATCTTTCATCTCACATTTTTATTATCTACAAATTCAGAGTTTTTGCCTCATATTTTATAAATAAATTGAATTCACCCAAAAAAAAAATTGGGTGAAATTCTTGTTTCTTCTTCTTGCACTATTTTTAAATAAAATATAGGAAAAATCCTTTTGGCTAGAAAATTAAAAAAAATATGTTATTTTATCTTTTAAAATATTTTTACCCTTTTAACTTTAATACATTTTAATTAAAAAATGGAAAACAAATCAGTTTAACTTTAAATAAAAAGAATACTATAGACTTTTTAAATTTTCTGGCCATTTAGCATTACCCTAAAATATAAGTGTTATGTGATTTGGTCCGCTTGTTATGTTTGTCCGCTATTACATAAACATTTTATGTTCTATCCTAAGAGCGTAACCCAAAATCTTGACACAATGAAGGTGTTATAATTCCTTAAGGACGCACAAGCAACTTGTGGGATTGAAATAATTATTTGCTTCTTCTACATTTCTGATTTATTAATGTTTTGAACACACAATATTAGAGGTGTATAAAATCGAACCAAAACATATATCGAGTCAAATTGAAAAAAAAAAATCGACTAGTGGTGTGGTTTGATTTGATTTGGTATTGGAAAAAAACTCTAACTGTACTTGAGTTAGTTTGGTTTTAACTAAAAAAAAAAAAAAACAATCCAAGTCCAAACCAACCCGACATTATATATATAATTTAAAATTTTTATTTTAATAAAAATATTTACTTTGATATAATTTCTAAATATTTCTTATCTTTTTCATAGTTTTTATCTTTTAACATATTATTTCAAGTTTGAAACTTAGATTTTGAATGATCCAGTAAAGGTTCTAGTCCATAGATGTAGTGACTCTAATAAAGCTCAAATCAAAATGAAATTAATACTAATGCTAACAAAAAAATAATCAATTCAACAGTAAGAATGACAATAATGTTGAATATTTGTTCTTTAGTTTTACATTGATTTAGACAATAAAAATACATAACCTAAGTTTAATTTTTCTTTAATATTTAGTCATGTAATTAATACTTATTAGACTTATTTTAGCATGATTTAGTACTTTTAAATTATGATTATTTTCATTATGACTTATTAATTTGTAATATTTATTTTATGCGATTTCATTATTATCATTATTGAATATTTTGGTATCATCATTCATCTTATATTTTATTTCCGTAAGAAACATCTTATATTTTTGTATATGGTAGGACTAAAATAATAGTTGAAGCACAAGATTATATGTTTGTATGAGTACTTTATTGAAAAGATTCGAAAAAACCCAAAAAATCTGGAAAATAAAAAAAATCTAAGGTTGAAAATTCTGAGTTTTATTAATTTGATTATGTTTATAGATTTAAACATAAATGAAAATCCGAACCAATTTGTCCATATATATTTGAAAATGATTTGGTTTGATATTTGAAAATCCAAACCAATCCGTCCATGTATATCCCTACACAATACCAACAGTTTACGGGGACATAACAATAGATAGGAAGATATGAAGGTCGAGGATTAGAGTAGTAGGTCGAGCTTTGCCTAATTCCTTTTCAGTATTGTTATAATTACTCTTCTATCATCTTACTCTTCGATTAGTTTTTACATGTTGTTTTCCTTACTTCAGTTATCATATTACTTTATTGGTACTACTATTGTCTTGTTTATTGTTTGTATCATATTGGCTTCTTCGTTATTGAATTTTCTTTGCATGCTTATTCTTTTTACATGTTTTTTTGAGCCGAGATTCTATAAAAAAATAATCTCTCTATCTTCACTAGATAGAGATAAGACTACGTACATAACATCTTCTCCTAATATCTCGTTTGTAGAGGTACACTAAATTATGTCATTGTTGTTTTGAACAATTCAATTAATTTGAATAATGAAAAAAGCCTTAAAACTTTAATTAATATGAAATAGAGGAAGTATTAATTAGAATCGTAGACATAACTCTAAAAAAATCTCCAATTGATCCTTGATAAAAAATTGGGAGATTAAAAAAATATGTTCATGTTGTTGGAACATGTTAATATTCACAAACTACTAAAACAAATTATATATTGATAGCTAAAAAATTGTAGTAGCCACCACTACCTAGTTTATAGCTCTAGATCCAGATTATTCTTTTTTCTTTGTATTAGTATTTAATTAATTATAGGATGACTCTGACTATCATGTGACATAATAGATTATATTAAAATTAAATTCTCCATATAGCGAAATCTCTCTAACACATTATAAGTTTGATAATTGAGCTTTAATCAGTTCACTGAATCTAATTTGTAAAAGTAATTTCTGATGGTTTAATCTAAAACAAGTCTACAAATTCATGTCACACATAATTTCTTAGGATAGTGGTGTACGATCAGTTTATGTACACCTTAATTATTATTTTTTAAAAATATATCCTTATCTTCTCTCCTCTATTTAATGGAGAGACCACAAAAATAGAAATATAATTACGTAAATATTTCAATATAACACTCAAGTTATTTCTCGAAATTGACTACTGCGTTGTAGGATTGACTCACATGTACTACCTTTATAACTTCATGGTATATCAATCTTTATAACATCATGGTATATCCATGTATTAGTCAGTTCTAATTGGAAAGTTAAAATTTCTTATAATGCTATGCTCTATGTGTAGACATTAAAAAATTTGTGAGACTCAACAAGACGAGTTCAGTTTCAGTTATGGTTTTTAGAGACTTATCTACCTTAAACCCTAACTCATGTCTATACAAAGGATAATATATTCCCTCGAATAGATATCTCAAAAATTTCACAAATTCATGAAATATTCACAATAATTGGAACAAGATGTGACCGAACTCTTCTTAACAACAAATATGAGGAGGTCCACATCATCCTAGTTCGAGAAATACGCTACTAAAGCACCTCGAATCACAGAGAAATCTTAGGAGAGAAAATTCAAGAGATAAATAGATTTGTACTCGCATTATTTTATCAATAAAATATTCGTATTTCTTCATAATTTATTTATGATTATGATTTATTTTCTATCACTTTAAAATTTGTTGCAAATATATTTTCTATAAAAAATTTAAATAAAAAAATTGGTGAAAAGTGGGGACTAAAAAGAAAAAAGGGAAAGGGGGAAAGGATAATTCACGTGAAAAGTTGGAGCAAGATCTAGCAGAAAAACATACTAATAGGATGTTCATGCAATGTCATGTGCAAATTCATTGGCTCTTTTTAGTATACAATTTTATAAAAATATAAATATAATCATATGCATGTTAGGTGATTCTTTGTTACTTTTTTCCTTTTATTTCACAAATTTTGGATGATTATAAAATGTGTTATTTCTTGTTTAGGGAGGAGGATAAACATATTTAAACTATAGTAAAATTATCAATCACATATTTATTGTGTGAGAATACTTAATATTTTTGTATTATTTACTTTCTTTTTGTTATTTAGTAAGAAAATAAAGTTAAAACATATTATATTTATAAATGTGTTTATACTAGATTTTAAAAAAAAAATTAATATGTTTTATTTCATTTAATTCTTTCATATTCAAATTAATCAGACCTCATTATCTCTCAAATATCAATTTCTTTATGTTAGTGAATTTTCACTTTAATATTTGTAGTATATATTTAAATGGAACATGGATATTTCTATCCTTGTTATAGCTGAAAATGTAGTTTCCTTCTAATATACATCAGCGGCAAAGAATATTATTACTCATCAACTTGAGATACATTATTGTATTTAAAATCTAAGAGACGATAATGTCTGATCAATTTGAGGTATGAATAAAAAGACATTAAAACTTCTTATTTGGGCCTAGTATAGGTACGTGTATGCATATACTCCCAACTTTGTCATTTAGATTTGATATACCTCTCGTTATGTAAGTGGCTCATATATACCCCTACTGTTATACAAATACCTCACATATATACCCCTACATGATTCTTTTTTAAATTAGAAGTCAAAAATATAAATTTTAAAACTAATTTTTTTCACTTCCGTTAGATGAAGGATATATGTGAGCTCCTTTTGTAACGGTAGGGGTATATATGAGCCATTTGAATAATTGTAAGGGTATATATGACCCACTTTCATAACGAAGGGTATATCAACTATAAATGACAAAGTTGAGGGGTATATTAGACCTTTTTTTTCCTCAAGAAAGTATATAATACGGAAAAATATATGTTCATACTTCATAGGATGATAGAACCCTTACATGATATAGGGGATAAATAATACGATTAAAAAAAATTCAGAAAGTTGATAGGAGCCTCGCATAGTTTAATTATGTAATTAACAATATCACTATAATATAAATATGTTTCTATGTCTTCTCCTATTTTATATTGTTGCGGATTTAACGATACTATAATAGAAGACATATATTTAATGGCAATAGAATTTTTTTAAGGTGTAATATTTATTATTGTAAAACATTTAATTATTGCATTCAAGAATCTTTAAAGCGTTTAGCAATATTTATGTAAAATATTAATTATAAAAATTATATTTATTATTATCACTAAATAATTATCACTAATTCTTTTTATTTGTTAGAGTATAATATCATCCATTAACTGGCTTAAATATAAGGATAATAATTGAAAGTGATAATGACTTTTATTTTTAGGAGTTGTTTTAGTTCATTGCATCAAACCATTTAGGGTAAAATCAATTGCCCCACTACTTACAAACATGCATGAGAACTTTTCACATGGTGATACTTTGCTTTATTTACTCTTTCTTTTTATTTTTATGTCTATTTCTTTAATATTAATTTGTATTAAATATTAGAATACTCAATTTATGATCTATTTGAGCTACTAGTAAGGACACTATTTGAAAATATTAATTAGAGAACATATAGGTAATAGAAAAATAATACTATGTGTAAAAAATTTATAGGATAATTAATGGAGACAAGGAGTCACAAGGAGGGTTGGGTAGCATAGTCTTCAATGTGGTCCAACTACTAAAACCTAGAAAGAAAGAGGAATCAATTGAAGAATGGGATCCCAATTTTATTCTCATGATGATTGATTGGCCATTTCCAAAATTCACTTTAAACCAATGAAATAATAAAAAATATTGAAATAGTAGTCCTTGGAGGTATATGGAAGTTGGACTGTATCTAACTTAGGGCACAATTCTCTTTGGACTGTATTTAATAAAAATAATAATGTATGCTTGCTATTGATAGCGGAGATGATTTGTAGTGATGGTGGTGTTGATGGTAGCTGATGTTTATAGTTAATAGTGATGATAGTGATAGTTGTAATGACGAAGATGGTTAGTACTATAGTGATTGATACATGATGGTGGACACTTGAACGAGAAGGTGGTGGTGATGGTTGTGATGGTGAATTTGGTTGATGTTAGTAGTTGATGGTATTAATGGTACTGATGACTTATAAATGTGTGGTGGTTAATGATGTGAGGATGATAGTTGATGTCATTGCTAGTTATGATAAAGGAACTGATTGGTTGTAGGATTGACCGCTGTAATAGTAGTGGTTGATAATGATGATGAAGGTGGTGGTGATGGCAGTGTCGTGACAATTGTCATGGCGATGAATATAATTATAATAATGTAGATGGTAGGTGTATAGCAACTAATAGTAATGGTGTCGTGACAATGGTCATGTCGATGAATATAATTTATACATACAAAATTAATTATACGTAACAAAAGTATTAATGCATGATCAACTCATGTACTATTCTACTTGGCGCCAATTCAATCCCAACTAACTCAATTCTCAAAATTTAAATTAATGATGACCATCTTATTGTAAATATTGTTGCAAAATCCTAGGTTAAAAAAAATATTACTATTACCATCACTTTGACTGGAATAAAATAAAGTTTTTACTGCCAGAACTTCACCGACCATATATATCCTACACAAACTTCCTAATAAACTAACTAGATATTCCCAATTTCCCATTCCCCTATTCATCTTTTTTATATTTAGACCAAAAAAAAATATTCATGTTTTTTTAAAAAATTATTTGTATAAATAAATGTTACATAGCACAATACTCTAGACTCTCCTAACCAATGGAAACATGACACATATAGCTTCAAAACAAAAGCAAATTATTTTTTTACTTTACCATTTTGTCTATTTCAATGTTGGCTAATAATTGTTTCTTGGTAACTCTATTATTTTTTTAATGATATATATGTCATAGGTTAAGATAAATTATTGTTTTTTTTAAAAATAGAATAAAGGGATGGAAAGTGTCCACTTGACTAGTCAGAAAAATTGAATATCATAAGTTTTTTCAGAAACTGGATGTGCAGATGGGCAAGATGTCTATTTTGTCAACAAGTGTTGCTCCTCAATTGAATATAAGAGAAGTTGCGGATATATATTGTTCGATAATTAGTTTATCGATATAATCAAAATATATATAATGTATGTGTGTGTATTTTGTGTATATTTGATAAAGTATATATAATTTATATATTTTGTAAATTAGTTGGTCAAAGTGTTTAGAGCTGCAATTAGGGGTGTTCATGGGTCGGTTTGGATCGGTTATTGGTCAAAATTTAAAACCAAATCAACTTAATCGGTTTTAAAATTATCAAAACCAAACCAAATCAAATATAATACACATTTATCGGTTTGATGGTTATCGGTTTCGGTTTGGTTTGGTTCGATTATTCGGTTATTAACCATACACAAAAATAAAAAAAACAATTCATTCAAAATGTGAAAAAAGTGACAACAATTCATTCAAAATGAAAAATAGTTAGACTGACTTAAATTACTGAACTTTCGATCACTAAATTTACTATCAATAAATCTTTAAAATTCACTATATTGACCTAAAAGAATTGTCCACTCATATACATGAAATCAATAAGATAAATGTTTTCATCTTGGGCATTTTTGCTTTCAATAAGTAAATTATAAAGAAATTTTAATGAAAATATATATAAGATCTTTAAAATTGTTTAAAAAAACAATATATTAAGTATGTATATTAATAAAAATATATGTATATAATTCATCAGTTTGGTTCAGTTATTTCTTCAGTTTTTTCGAATAAAACCATAACCAAACCAAATACTATCGGTTTTTTAAAAATCTAAAACCAAACCAAACCAAACTCAAATAAAATCGGTTTTATTTTATCGATTTGGTTCGATTTTTTGGTTTGGATCGGTTTTTATCCAAATCGTGAATACCCCTAGCTGCAATCATCCCTTGAGTATATATAGATTCCGATACTTTTTTTTTTCCTTAAAAAATTAAAAATATAATAATTAGATGACTTTAAAATATTTATGTTTGTTCAATGCTGGGTTTGAATCTGTGGTTTAATTGATTTGAATATACAAGAAGCAAATATAATTTGATTACATTTATCATATAATCGAATTAAGATACGTACTTGAACCTAGTATATCTTGAGTGCGGGTGACAAGAGGATTTTTTTCTTTTCACTACGAGATCGGAGATGTTATATAGCTTAGTGAAAATATTCACCAATAGTTCTATCTAGGGCAGGGCTTAAGAGTGAATTTCCTCGATTCTTAATTAGAAATATCAAATAATTTAAGCTTCACAAATGTTATTTTTATTTTATTTTTAGTTTTTGGTAAAGAATATTTTTTTACTCCCTTAATAAGCCTATCATGCACACATTTTCAAATTATTAGAGTTAATAATTTCGAATAAAGAATATCTAAAACAATTAAATAAATCAATCCGTGCAAATATTTGATATGCAAAGTAAACACGATCTACTTTATAGAGACGCAAAATATTTTTTTCATTTGTTATATTATTTTGTTTTGCCATCTCAGTACTTTACATTATCAAATACTTTTTCTTTAGTTATTCAATTATTAAAATAAATACGTTTTAATAAAGTATCTTATCTGTTGAAAAATAGGCCGCATACTCAAGTTTCAATTAATGATAAAATAAAGTCATCTATACTTCAACCTTTATCTTTAAACCAAAAATTTCCTAACGTTTTAAAATACGTAAATTCATTTCAAATAAATTAATGAGCCAGTATTTTAATTCGCGAAGAAAATTAATTAAATTAAAGTTGTATTTCAAATCCTATCAATATGTTTTTATCATTTTATGAGATAGAGAGGGGTGGGGTGGTAGGGTTTGGGAATGCTTAGTTGAGACTAAATGCATCTCCCGTTCGCTTCATTAAAATCAAACTATATGAATTATGATTAGTATTTTAAAATATTTTATTTTTATTTTTTGTATTAAAACTTTTATTTAGAGTATATTTTACTAAATTAAGCTTATTAATAATGTTTTGGAGATGTAAGTTTCACTACTACTATTTTATGTAGTTATCTAATATTAAGATAATATGAAGAAAAAAAAGTAATAAAGTATCTCGATTGCTAAAATAAACAAGTAAAAAGAAATAAATATTTTTAGCAGAAATAAAATAAAGTGGAAAGAAATAATTTCTCTATGACAGATTAATTGTCATGTTTCACTTTTAAACAGTCAAACTAAATAAAATTTGAATAACACTTTAGTTTATAATACTTATTATGTAACTTTTAATTTTTTGAATTATAAATATAATACAATTAAAATGAAAAATAATTTAAAATATAGCAAGTACATGAAATTATATTCCTGAATTTTACCGTTAGTGTTGAATAGGTGGAGTGAATTTCACAAATGAGAATTAATTATAAGAGTGAAGTTTTTTTTTTTGTGGGGCAACCAAAAAGGTGAATAATGTATCAGAAAATGCATGTGAGACTGATGAATTGAAAATTACGAGAGAAAAATTAAAGCAACATATTGAAAGGAGCTTCTTGCTTTTTTCCATGATGCTAATCATTAGAGGATGAGATATAAACGGATCGATAGAGTTTGTAAGAATAATGTTGAATATGACGTATGTTAATATATATTGATATTAGTTATATTGTTAATGATTATGTTGAGACTATTTATTATGTATTATTTTTTTATATATTAAAAACAGAAAAGGATCAAAAATATTTTTAATTATGTTAAATGAATAAAAATGTCCTTCGTTTATAGTTTGATTAAAAAATGTCTTTAACGTCAATATTTTGGTCTAAAAATAAAATAACTTCATGTACCTTTTTAGCAGATAATAGAATAACTTCATGTACCAATATATTTTTATCAATTAAAATAGAATAAATTTATGTACCTTTTAACGGATAATATATGTCATATATATAAGATCATAGTAAATCTATCATTAATTTTTACTTATATAACGATAAAAAAAATTATAATTAAATAAGAAATATTTTTATTTTTATTTTTCCCGAACTAAAGTAAGATAAACATTTGTAATTAAAAAAATATTATTAGAAAAAAAATGTGTTAAAAATTGAAAAGGCATTTTTGACCCATTAAGTGATAATAAGGACATTTTTGGACCAAAATATTGACAATAAGGGTATTTTAAAACCAAATCATAAAAGGAAGATATTTGTATTCATTTCAAATAGTTTAACAGGTACTATATAATCTTTTTTTTTAATTATTTATTTGTATAACATCCCCTATAGATATAATAAAAAGATATTAAATGTTTTTGAAAAATAATTACATTAAGACCCTTGCATTACTAATTTTATGAAATATATAAGAATATAATAGGAGAAAATTAGATTGAGAATATAGACCAACAACAATAATAATAAATGGAGTCTAAGGAGGATAAAATATATGTATATCTTCTTTGTTGTACAAATATTATTTCTGATAGACCTTCATTCAAAAGATTTTTTTCAAAATAAAATTAAAAGAAACATATGGAACCCAACTAATTCAATCTCTCATATATAATTGAATGTCATTTAAATATAAAATGTCTCTTATCAAAGACAATTTTACATCTAGTAAGACTCAGACGGAAAATGTTACACTCCCTCCATTTATTTTACTTGTTCAATATACTAAAAACCCATGCTTCATTTATATTTGTTTAATAATCATAATGCTAAATTAATATATATGCAATTCGATTGATTTTATGAAGCATCTGATACTTCCTACCGACCTAAAAATAGATATCAAGTTAAAAATCAATCCGACACATTTTAGCTTGTGCATGGCAAGTGAAAGTTGATCAGGAAACATAACCATACATTTGATTCGGAGTGTATCTACTACCAAAAATACAATACATATTTGTTTAACAAAAATGACTTATTTAAAGAAAAAATTAATCAAATCAACTAAAAGATTCTTTTATATATGAACAAAAAATATTGAAAAATTATTATATACCTTCCTGTATTTGTTCAGAGTATATTTAATATTATCCTAAAATGACACGTAAGCAAATATAATCAGATCAGACCATGTGAAGTTTTATATATACACGTGCTTCCCCGTGCCAGTTACCC
>JAJOOR010003445.1:0-75252 GCA_036250505.1 Solanum acaule
TACGAAATGTATTTTTTGTCATAAAAGGTGAATAATTAGTGACGAATTTTATATCGTAACTAATAATTTCGTAGCTAAATATCACATTTGTTGTAGTGTTACCCGCCAAGGTTTACTGCTAAACTTCCTAGCAAAGTTCGTCACAAGACTTCCTAGAAAAGTTTGCCAATAAGCTGCTTATCCACCTGCTTGCAAGCTTCCTACATGTAGCTTTTCCACCTACTTTGATGTTGCATACAAGTAGCTTATCCACCTGCTTGAAAGAAGTCTACAAGTAGGTTACACACCTGCCTGGAGTCTTCTACAAGCTGCTCACCCACCAACTTGCACGTGCTGTCACATGCCAACAATGTAGTCTGCTTTATTTGTTTTGATTTAGTAGGCTCCTTCACATGTTAAGTGGGGCCCAGTTTGAATAAAATTTGATGTCTCTTATTATATTAGATAAAGATAGTAAGTCCGGATAACGGTTTACTATTTTTAGGTGGGATAGGGCTTATCTATTACTAGAATAGTGTGCCATCTGAGATAATGTTTTTAATTTCGGTTTGTTTGTATTAGGACACATTCTCCTATAAAAGGGAGGCCAAGTCTTAGTTGTAGAATAGAACAGATTAGAATAGATTATAGAAAAAACAAGAATCATAACTTACAATAGCTTAGAGTCTTAAGAGTTTTTCTTAAAAAATCTCTTTAGTTTTACTATACTTTTGTATATTTTTCAGTTATGAATAAAAAGATTGTTGGCTAAACCTCTCTCTTGTTCTTCTCTATTGTGGGGGATAGAAAGTTCGAATCGGTAGGTAGTTGGAAGAACGGGGTACGAGAAAACAGTCGACAAGTATGCTTGTTTGTTATCTCAATGGTTTCAATATCCGGCAAGTTTGACTGTAAGTGATTTCAATGGTTTTCTGAGTTTATCAAAATCATCTTGACACAACTACATAGTAGTTTACCAATCCATCGCTTGTTGTAATTACAGTAGCCTTCTGGAAATAATTAGGTACATAAGACAGTAACGGTAGATTAGAACTTGTTCCCAGACTGTTGAAGGGGGCAATAGGCCAGGAGACCCGCGAAAAGCCGTTATTTTGTCAGGAAAAGTTGTATTATCTACTGCACGGTTTACTACTTAAAAGTAAGGTAGCTATTAGGGTTGGAATCTCATGGAGTTTTTGATGGTTGTGTAGCCTAAAACTTATGATAGTTGTTTCTTGAGGATCTTGCATGGCATGCCGCCTATATGGACGTGAACGCCTAAAGTTTACATAGAAAGCTATTGAGTTGCAAGCTAGTCATGAATATTGTCTGGTGCCATTTCACGTCTCAAGCTTGACATGAATATTGCTTCGTGTGTTGCTACTCGTGCCTCGACCTGATACCAAATAAGGGAGACGTAGATAGGTCGAGGCGCAAGAAGCAACACACGGAGCAATATTCATGCAAAGGTCGAGACATCAAATGGCACCGAACAATATTCATGACTAGCTTGCAATTCAATACCTTTCTATGTAAAATTTAGGCATTCACGTCCATATAAGCGGCATGCCATGCAATATCCTCAAGAAACAACTATCACAAGTTTTAGGCTACACAACCATCCAAAACTCCGCGAGATTCCAACGACAATAGCTACCTTACTTTTAAGTAGTAAACCGTACAGTAGATAACACAACTTTTCCCAAAAAATCATGGGCTTTTCGCGGCTCTCCTGGCCTATAGCACCCTTCAATAGTCTGGGAACAACTTCTATTCTATCATTACCGTCTTACGTTCTTAATTATTTCCAGAAGGCTGTTGTAATTACAACAAACGATGAAATGGTAAACTTACTATGTAGTTGTATCAATATGATTTTGATAAACTCAGAAAGCCATTGAAATCACCTCCAATCAAACTTGCCAGATATTGAAACTATTGAGATAATAAACAAGCAAACTTGCCAAGTGTTTTCTCTTACCCCGCTATTCCAACTACCTACCGGACCGAACTTTCCATCCCCCCCCCCCCAAGAGAGAAGAACAAGAGAGAGGTTTAGCCAACAATATTTTTATTTATAAATGAAAAATATACAAAAGTGTAGTAAAACTAAGGAGATTTTCTAAGAAAAACTCTTAAGACTCTAAGATATTCTAAGCTATGACTCTTGTGTTTTCTCTAATCTATTCTAATTTATTATATCCTCTAACTAATACTTGGCCGCCCTTTTATAGGAGAAGGTGGCCTAATACAATCAAACCAAAATTAAAAATATTATCTCACATGGCACACTATTCTAGTAATAGATAAGCCCTATCCTATCTAAAAATAGTAAACTGTTATCCGGACTTACTATCTTTATGTAATATAATAAAAGACAACAAATTTTATTCAAACCGCGCCCCACTTAACATGTGAAAGAGCATACTAAAATAAAACAAACTACATTATTGGCATGTGACAACACATGCAAGTTGGTGGGTGAGCAGCTGGAAGAAGACTCCAAGCAGGTGTGTAAGCTACTTGTAGACATCTGTCAAGCAGGTGGATAAGATACTTGTATGCAACATCAAAATAGGTGGATAAGCTACTTGTAGGAAGCTTGCAAGCAGCTTATTGGCAAACTTTTCTAGGAAGTCTTTTGACGAACTTTGCTAGGAAGTTTAATAGTAAACCTTGGCGGGTAAGTGGTAATTTCATGCACATGTCATTGGGCGTCATTCGATTATGCAGAGGTTGAAGGTGGGCGTCAGAATGAACACATGGCAATATGGATACTCCGGGTGGACTCCAAAAGGCTTAAGGATAGATCCTCTATACTTCTTGAATACCTGGAGTTCATAATATGTCCTTCATTCTATCATAATTGACGGATCAAAGGGGTCCCTAAATTGTGAGAATATTTCTAGTGGATACTCCGCCATCTCATCTGGGTTGATCCTTTATTTTTTAAACATAAAAATAGTGTTGGAGGGATATCTTACCTTTTCTTCATCATCGGATATTTGGAATAACTTTGACATTGATTTATATGGCTTGAACTATTGTCTGAAAGTTATTCCCCTAGTTCTTATCTCAAGTCGATCCTTGAGTTGTGTGAAGATGTCGAACACAATGATGAGATCTCTTCCTAGAACAGCCGAGCCAAGGAGTTTGGTTCGAAATTTTAAATCAAGAAAGAACTCAATTACACCGGATGTTTTGTAATCAGCTTGGTCATAAGTATTTCCTTTGATGGTGTACTAAAATTTAGGAAATGAGAAATCCATTGGTCATCAAGCATAACTGCCAAGTTAAGGATGGATGATGTGACTCATGTATCCATAAGTGCAATGACTTACACTGCTTTATCCCATTTTGAAGCGTAGATAACCAATTGAACCTGAGGTGTATCGACATTTTGAGGGAAGTCAACCATTTCTTCCTTTGCATTGGATATATGATACAAGTTGTGGCCTAATTAAAAATCAATAATATCAGTATCATTGCCAACCATTTCATAGACATCTAATGAGAAAAGAGTTTCGCCGGTTGGTTCATCCTCCAGTGAAAATACCGACTCAAGGTTGTCATCTTTACTAAGATAAATTCTTGTATGATCGGCTATGTCATCAAAGAGTTGGAGGGTCTTGACGGATGTTTTAGATTTGGGGCAATTCTTTGCAAAGTATCCAGTCTTGTTGCAAATAAAACAAATATCATTCTTATTGTAATTTCCTGGACATCTTCTTTTGAAAAACTTGGTGCACCTAGTCATCCTGGATCGATTATGAGGTGGCCTAAATAGCTTGAACCTTTGATATTGCTTTACACTCTTTTGTCTTTCTCGACAATTTGAGCAAGAGCAATCAGACTTGGTGACAAGATCAGTTCGACTGCATACCTTATCAAGAGCTAGATTATTTTGAACGATCTATTTTAGAATAGATCTCTTTGGCAGATACTATCCAGGGCTTGAAAAATAGCTTGCCTGATGTAGCCAATATGTGGGATAGTTATAGACTTAAATCTATCCTCAATAATCTTCATTGCATGTACTGCTAACATCTTTGGCAATAATGACACAAAAGCTTGCTTCAAGCTGGAATCTCCACCAATCTCAAAGTAGATTCTTGCCATATTTTGGAAATGGATATCAATTATATCTCTATCAAATGATATACACTTCATTTCGAAGAGTTATCTCCATAAAAGACTTCTAGAAGTATGTTCAAATTTGCAGTGAAGTCTTGGGCTATTAGGAAGAAGTTCTTGTCGCAACACCTATTGCGGTCCACCAATCCCTGAGAATACCGGAGAACCTTGAAGTAAATTCTGATAGGATCATGTACTTTTCCCGCTCGACTAAATTCTTTGTAACCATCCAAGTATAGAAGTCTTGGATCCTTTAAGGACATGCAGCAACCTTAACATCATTGAGAGTAAAAGTATGAAACCCAGTTCCAACGTTTTTGGGTATTGTATTCGTTGGTTCTGGTCTCATTTCTGGGATTGGATCATCTGTCATGTCGTCCTGGTCATCATCAACTTTAGAGACGTCTGGTTCTTTGTGATGATTCATAAAGATGGGTGGATAGTCCTCTTCATTAGATTCTAGTGAAGATTCAGCAGTTTCCTCAACATATTCCTGGGAATTAGTGGAAGATTCGCTATCTTCGATATATCCATCTGAGGGATAATTATCCTCAGGCTCATGCTCAAAATCAATGTCATCAAGATGCTCTAGATTGAGGTCATCAAGATGTTCATCGCATCTGAGGTAATCATCAATGGCACTGAGATAATCATTGTTTGGACTATCGTCTTTCAAAGAGTAAAGCTCTGGTACAACTTGGTTGTTCATACCCAAAATAGGGTTTGAAAAACCATGAGTTCTGAAAAACCAATCTTCGCTATTAGTGATGTCATATACGAGGGCATCACATTTCTTTTCTAAATCTGATTTTTCATATTCTGATATTGTCAAGTCTTCAACAATTGGACTCAAATCTACAAAGATAGAGTCTTCATTTGAGGCCTTGTAACTTGAGATCATCATAGCTCCAAGGTCCGCCGCCTTTTTGCATTTGGACCTTGCTTGTGCTTCTCCAGCTCCCTTTTGAGCAGTCATTGCATATTTTCTCTTCCACACTAGTTTGGTTATGTCAAACTCAGGTTCCTCTTTGTGTGGTTTAGCCGCACTAAATGAGAAAGTCGGTTCCGACAAAGAGTATCGTTGTGAGCACATAGAGAATGGGGTAGACCTTGTGGGAGAGGTTTGAGCTCTCCTAGGTTCAGGGTTACCATATCTTAATAGTTAGATATGTTTTTTGATAGAGGCAACGTCACTCCGTCGTTGTTCAATAAAGTGGCTGAGCGACGTTCCTGGGGACATATATCGAATTGTATTGTTTGCAGCCTTTTTTCTAATGCTTTGATTAGTCCGATATATTGAGAAGACATTTGATCCATCTTTTTCTACATCAAACTCATTTTATCTTGGAGCTTGATTTGTGAATGAGCAATGCCCCTGATGGATTGTCTGATGCTGGTCAATACTCTATTTTGGCACATAGCATTTTCAGATTGCCAATTGAGTGTTGCATCTCTGTCGCTTGCGGGCATATGTTCTCTCGTTGGCAGGATAACTTTCTTTTGTGGTATTTTTGGAGTATGGGTTAGGGTATCCTTTTCTAATGTTTGGTAATCGGGGAAATCATATGTTTGACTAGAGCGTGTAGAGGATAGGATAAACAACATCTTCAGTGCAGGCTCATTCTCGGAGGTCTTATTTTTTTATAGAGTAGGTAAAGTTGACCAATCTTGGGGTTTATGTGAAACAAGGAATTGATATTCCTCTTCATCCCACTTGGTTCTATCATATGAATATTCATCATAGTCCACTTCATCATCATCTTCAGACCCGTAGTAATCTTCTGCACACTCCGTGCAGTCACAATCAATATCCCATGGAATATGTCCTGTGAATGGACACTTATACTAAAATACACCAAGACCATCATGACCGAATCCTTTTATCCAATCAAGATCATTTCCAAAAAACTCAGATATGGATTCAGAGTACAGATTGTCTTTTCTAATCGAGACTATCTAGTGGTTGGTACATATGTATAGAGAAGGTAGTTTTATGGACTTTTTTTAAGTGAGAGTGGTCAAAGCATATAGCGACTTTGTTATAGGATTTCTTGAAGAAAGTAGGTTCAGTGGACTGGAGAGGTTAAGGATGGTGTCTCAACTTCTCATAGTTGGTGACCCATGTGTCAGAAAGAACTTTGACAATCTCATCTCTACATATTTGCCTTGGGATCTGGGTACATTGAGTGGTTCCATTGGTGGCATCTACATTTAGGAACAAAGCATCTTGGCCACCTGGAAGAGATAGGTCCATCACATGGTTTTGGACTCTCCAAGCCAACTGATAATGAAGAGTAGCTTGGATGGCATCTCTAGCTTGAGGAGCTCCAAGTATTTGGACCTGTATCTTCAACGCCTGCATCAGATACGGATCTTGTAGGGACATGTTGAAGTTTGGGAATATCGTAACAAAGACAGTCCTTGCATTGAGAGTTATTTCTGACATACCCAAGTTTGCATGCATGTATTCGAAGTATCTAGTATCGAAGGGAAAGACGTGCCACAACGAGCTGGCCTTTTCTTCCGTAATATGCTAATGCAACTCTAACAGCACCAAAATGGATATGGGTAAAACCCAGGATTTTCCACTGTCGGGGAAAATCCTCTGGCATCTACAAAGTAATTAACTATTCTTCTTGATTTGCAAAAATAGGGTGCTGATCAAGTTTTGATGCAGCAACATATTCCTTGACTCCTTTGGGAATTTATTGGACCAAGGAGCGTATTTGCATCCAAAGATTACAAGACTTTTTTACAAAGGCAGAATATGGGTTTAACAGTGGTAGATATGTGGACAATATTTTATTTTCTAGGGGTAACACATCTACTTCATAAAGGTAGTCATATTTACACGACAACGTTTAACTCAGAGTAGGAGATATGTTTACCTTGGCTAAGGACTTACATGAGCTAGATGCAGACGGGAAAGACGCAGATTTACAAGAAGTGGAAGACGATGGTAAAGACTCTAAAATAGACATATTTTTGTAGTTTTTGGACAATAAAGACTAAGACATATATTTGTTCTAAAATCTAAGGAAACACACTATAACTAATATATACAGAAAAAAACTATGGACAGACTTTGTAACTACGAACGTTTAAGACTATAACAAAATATACAAGGTACTAAAATATAGGAAGAGAGTATAAACAAAGTTTATGACTATACACACTTTTATGACTATAGACTCTAATGAGAGTAAATGACTGAATAAATAAAAGTTGGCAGTAATAGCACGAGTAAAAGACCTTATGGGAAACCATGCTCCTTGCTCCGGAGAAGACAACTTGGCTCTGATACCAAGTAAGGGAGATGTAGATAGGTCGAGGCACGAGAAGCAACACGCGGAGCAATATTCATGTCAAGCTTGAGACGTCAAACGACACCAGACAATATTTATGACTAGCTTGTAACTCAATAGCTTACTATGTAAACTTTAAGTGTTCACGTCCATATAGGCAATAAGCCATGCAAGATCCTCAAGAGACAAATATCACAAGTTTTAGGCTACATAACCATCCAAAACTCCACGAGATTCCAACCACAATAGGTACCTTACTTTTAAGTAGTAAACTGTACAATACATAATACAATATTTCTCGACAAAACATGGGGTTTTTGCGGCTCTCCTGGCCTATAACGCCCTTCAACAGTCTGGGAACAAGTTCCATTCTACTGTTACTGTCTTACGTACTAAATTATTTCCAGAAGGCTATTGTAATCACAACAAGCGAATATTGTTCGGTGCCATTTGACATCTCAAGCTTGAAAAGAATATTGCTCCGCGTGTTGCTTCTCGTGCCTCGACCTATCTACATCTCCCTTACTTGGTATCAGAGCCAAGTTGTCTTCTCCGGAGCAAGGAGCATGGTTTCCCATAAGGTCTTTTTCTTGTGCTATTACTACCAACTTTTAATTATTCAGTCATTTACTTTCATTAGAGTCTTTAGTCATAAAAGTGTGTATAGTCATAAACTTTGTTTATACTCTCTTCCTATATTTTAGTACCTTGTATATTTTGTTATAGTCTTAGACGTTCATAGTTACAAAGTCTGTCCATATTTTTTTTCTGTATATATTAGTTATAGTGTGTTTGGCATCAGAGCTAGACCGTCCTCTCCGGAGGGATGAGCAAGGCTTCCCATAAGTTCTTTTTCTTGTGTTGTTACCGCCAACTTTTATTTGTTTAGTCTTTTACTTTTATTAGAGTCATTTATCATAAAGTGTAGTCATAAACTTTGTTTATACTCTCTTCATATATTTTAGCACCTGGTATATTTTGTTCCAGTCTTTTAAATGTTCGTAGTTACAAGGTTTGTCCATAGTCTTTTCCATATATATTAGTTGTAGTGTGTTTCCTTAGACTTTAGAACAAATAATTTGTGTCTTTTATTAGATTTTTAAACAAATATATGTCTGAGTCTTTATTGTACAAAAACTACAAAAATATGTCTATTTTAGAGTCTTTACCATCATCTTCCATTTCTTCTAAAGATGCTTCTTTCCCATCTACGTCTAGTACATGTAAGTCCTTAGCCAAGGTAAACATGTCTCCTACTCTGAGTAAAACGTTGTTGTGTAAATACGACTACCTTTATGAAGTAGATGTGTTACCCCCCAGAAAATAAAATATTGTCCACATATCTACCACTGTTAAACGCATATTCTTCCTTTGTAAAAGAGTTGTAATCCTTGGATGCAAATCCGCTCCTTGGTCCAACAAAAGCCCAAAGGATTTAAGGAATATGTTCCTGCGTCAAAACTTGATCAGCACCCTATTCTTGCAAATAAACAAGAACAGTTCATCACTTTGCAAATACCAGAGGATTTTCCCTGACAGTGGAAAAGCCTGGGTTTTACCCATAACCATTTTGGTGTTGTTATAGTTGCATTAACATATCACGGAAGAAAAGTCCAGCCCATCGTGGCACGTATTTCCCTTCTAGATACTAGATACTACGAATACCAGCATGCAAACATGGGTACGTCAGAAATAACTCTCAACGCAGGGACTGTCTTTGTTACAATATTCCCAAACTTCAACATGTACCTACCAGATCCGTATCTAATGGAGGCGTTGAAGATACATGTCCAAATACTTTAAGCTCCTCAAAATAAAGATGTCATACAAGCTACTCTTCATTATCAACTGGCTTGGAGAGTCCGAAACCATGAGATGGACCTATCTATTCAAGGTGGCCAAGATACTTTGTTCGTAAATGTAGATTGCACCAATGGAACCACTCAGGGTACCCAGATCCCAAGACAAATATCTAGAGAAGAGCTTGTCAAAGTTCTTCCTAACTCATGGGTCACCAACTATGAGAAGTTGAGAGACCATCCTCAACCTCTCCAGTCCACGGAGCCTACTTTCTCTAAAAAAAAATCTGATAATACAGTCTCTATATGCTTTGACCACTCTCACTTGAAAAAGTCCATAAAACTGCCTTCTCTATACATATGTACCAGCCTCTAAATAGTCTCGGTCAAAAAGGCAATCTGGACTTTGAATCCATATCTTTGTTTTTTGGAAATGATCTTGATTGGATAAAAGAATTTGATCATGATGATCTTGGCGTATTTTTGTATAAGTGTCCATTCACATGACATATTCCATGGGATATTAATTGTGACTGCACGGATTGTGAAGAAGATTACTACGGGTCTGAAGATGATGATGAAGTAGACTAAGATGACTATTCATATGATGAATATTCATATGATAGAGCCAAGTGGGATGAAGATGAATATCAATTCCTTGTTTCGCATAAACCCCAAGATTGGCCAGCTTTACATACTCCATCAAAAAATAACACCTCCCAGAAAGAGCCTGTATCGAAAATGTTATTTATGCTATCCTCTGCAAGCTCCAGTCACACATATGATTTACCCAATTACCAAACATTCGAAAAGGATAACCTGACCCATACTCCAAAAATACCACAAAACAAAGTTACCCTGCCAACGAGAGAACATATGCTCGCAAGTGACATAGAAGCAACACTCAATTGGCAATCTGAAAATTCTATGTGCCAAATTAGAGTGTTGACCAGTAACGAATAGTCCATCAGGGGCGTTGCTCATTCACAAGTCAAGCTTTGATAAAATGAGTCTAATGGAGAAAAATATGGACCAAACATCAACTAAAAATATCGTACTAATGAAAGAATTAGAAAAAAGGTTGCAAACAATATAGTTTGATATATGTCACCCAGGAACGTCGCTCAGCCACTTTATTGAACAAAAAAAAAGTGAAGTAGCCTCAATCAAAGAGCAGATCCAGCTATTAAGATATGGTAACTTGAACTTAGGAGAGCTCAATCCTCTCCCACAAGGTCTACCCTATTCTCTATGTTCTCACAATGATACTTTTCGTCGAAACCAGCTTTCTCATTTAGCGCGGCTAAAGCACATAAAGAGAAACCTGAGTTTGACATAGCCAAACTAGTGTGGGAGAGAAAAGATGCAATGGCTTCTCAAAAGCTAGCTGATGAAGCACAAACATGGTCCAAACACAAAAAGGTTGCGGATCCTGGAGCTATGATGATCTTATGTTACAAGACCCCAAATGACAATTCTATCTTTGTAGATTTGAGTCCAAACGTTGAAGAGTTGACGATCTCAGATCATGAAAAATCAGATTTTGAAAAGGAATGGGATGCCCTCGTACAAGACATCACTATGGTGAAGACAAGGTTTTCCAAACACATGGTTTTTTAGACCCTATATTGGGTATGAACTACCAGATTGTTCCTGAGCTTTACTCTCTGAAAGATGATAGTCCAACCAATGATTATCTCAGTGCCATTGATGATTACCTCAGATGTGATCTTAATGACCTTAATCTAGAGCATCTTGATGACATTGATTTGGAGCATGATCCTGAAGATAGTTATACTGTAGATGGATATATTGAAGATAGCGAATCTTCCACTGATTCCTAGGAATATGTTGAGGAAACTGCAGAATCTTCACTAGAATCTAATGAAGAGGACTATCCACCCATCTTCATGAATCATCACAAAGAACTAGACGTCTCTGCAGTTTATGATGACTAGGATGGCGTGACAGATGATCTGATCCCAGAAAGGAGACCAGAACCAACGAATACAATACCCAAAAACAATGGGACTGGGTTTCATACTTTTACTCTCGATGATGTTATGGTCGCTGCATGGCCTCAAAGAATCCAAGACTTCTATACTTGGATGGTTACAAAAAATCTAGTCGAGCGGGAAAGGTACATGATCCTATAGGTGTTGTGGATAGGAACTTCCTCCTAACATCCCAAGACTTCGCTGCAAATTTGAACATACTTCTAGAAGTCTTTTGTGGAGATACCGTTCAAAGACGTGAAAAGTTGCGGAGACAACTCTTCAAAATGAAGTGTATATCATTTGATAGAGATATCAATTATATCCATTTTAAAAAGATGGAAAGAATCTACTTTTAGATTAGTGGAGATTTTAGCTTGAAGCAAGTTTTTGTGTCATCATCTCCAAAGATGTTAGAAGGGCATGCAATGACGATCATTCAGGATAGATTCAAATCTATAACTATCCCACATATTGGCTATATCTGGCAAGTTATTTTTCAAGCCCTGGATAGTATCTGCACGAAGAGATCTGTTCTGAAATAGATCATTCAAAATAATTTAGCTTTTGATAAGGCATGCAGTCGAAGTGACCTTGTCAGACTGCTATTGCTCAAGTCGTCAAGCAAGACAAAAGAGTGTCAAGTAGTATCGGAGATTCAAGTTGTCTAGCCACCTGACAATCGATGGATGACTAGGTGCACTAAATTTTTTAGGAGAAGAAGTCCAGGAAATTACAGGAAAAATGATCGTTGCTTTATTTGCAACAAGCTGTGACACCTTGCGAAGAATTGCCCTCAATCTAAAAGATCTGTCAACACCCTCCAACTCTTTGATGACATAGCCGATCATACTGGAATGTATCTTAGCCGAGATGACGACCTTGAATCGGTATTTTCACTGAAGGATGAACCGACAGGTGAAACTCTTTTCTCAATAGATGTCTATGAGATTGTTGGCGATGATACTAATATTAATGATGATCCAGGCCACAACATGTATCAGATATCCAATACAAAGTAAGATATTGTTGACTTCCCTCAAGAAGTCGATACAACTCATGTTCAGTTGGCTATCTACTCTTCAAAATGGGATAAAGCAGTGCAAGTCATTGCACTTATGGATACATGAGTCGCGACATCCATTCTTAACCCAACAATTCTCCCTGATGACTAATGAATTTCTCGTTTCCAGAATTTTAGTACACCATCAAAGGAAATCATTATGACCAAGATGATTACAAAACATCCGGTCGTAATCGAGTTCTTCCTTGGGTTACAATTTCGGACCAAACTCCTTGGTTCAGCTGTTCCAGGAAGAGATCTAATCATTGGGTTCGACATCTACACAAAACTCAAGGATCGACTTGAGATAAGAACTAAGGGAATAACAATCAGACAACAGTTCAAGCCATATACTTCAATGTTGAAGTTATTCCAAATATCCGTAGACGAAGAAAGTATAGGAGATCCTGCCAACACTGTCTTTAGGTTTAAAAAGCTAAGGATCAACCGAGATGAGATTGTGTAGTATCCACCGGAAATATTCACACAATTTGGGGACCCCTTTGATCCGTCAATTATGATAGAACGAAGGACATATTATGAACTCTAGGTATTCAAGAAGTATGGAAAATCTATCCACAAGCCTTTTGGAGTTCACCCAGAGTATCCATATTGCCATGTGTTCACTCTATTGGTTGATGATTTCCCCCAAGAACTCCTATGGTTATTTTGGTACTTATATCACTAGTATTACATTTTTATGGAGTTCAAGTGCAACTTGTTTAGAGATTTTGATAGAATACAACCAGCCCTACAGAAATTTCTACTGTGGTTCTGACCACGAAGTTGTTGGGTTCATTGCTTCAAAAATTTCTACGAGGTTAAGATCTTCATGTTGCACCGTGAGGTGAAGATTATCAACAATCAGGTCTAAGCTAGACCAAAAATTTCCTTCTATTGGAAGTTTCTCGTCTCTATTTTGTCCTTGGAAGATGAATATCATGAAGCTCAATGAATTATCTTCCAGCAAAAGGTGCATCCCAAAAGAAATATGTCCTAAAGAATGGGCTTGATGGAACTACACGGACAACCACCCCACTGGGAGAAAGTCCAACAAGCTGCGAAAGAATATCGAGTCCCATATGAAATAACAAGAGCTAAAGTTACTCAGGCCATTACTAGCATAAGACTGAACATTCATTCACAAAAATGGGATCATAATGTGTCAGGACCATCCAACAGAAATAGGTACTTCACCAAATCGACCAAATGAAGCCTCGAAAAGAAGGAGTTGTACAAGAAGAAACATGGTTTCGATTGGTGGATGGAATAAGGATATTCAAGCCCACCTTCAACCTCTACATAATCGAATGATGTCCGATGACATGTGCAAGAAAATACCACTTACCCACCAAGGTTTACTATTAAACTTCCTAGCAAAGTTCATCAAAAGACTTCTTGGAAAAGTTTGCCAATAAGTTGCTTATCCACCTGCTTGCAAGCTTCCTACAAGTAGCTTATCCACCTACTTTAATGTTGCATACAAGTAGCTTATCCACCTTCTTGATAGATGTCTACAAGTAGCTTACACACCTGCTTGGAGTTTTCTACAAGCTGCTCACCCACCAGCTTGCACGTGCCGTCACATGCCAACAATTTAGTTTGTTTTATTTGTTTTGTTTTAGTAGGCTCCTTCACATGTTAAGCGGGGACCGATTTGAATAAAATTTGCTATTTTTTATTATATTAGATAAAGATAGGAAGTCCGGATAACGGTTTACTATTTTTAGATAAGATAGGGCTTATCTATTACTAGAATAGTGTGCCATGTGAGATAATGTTTTTAATTTTGGTTTGTTTGTATTAGGCCACCTTCTCCTATAAAAAGGAGGCCAAGTCTTAGTTGGATATAGAATAGATTATAGATTAGATAAAAAAAACAAGAGTCATAGCATAGAATAGCTTAGAGTCTCAAGAGCGTTTCTTAGAAAATCTCTTTAATTTTACTACACTTTTGTATAATTTTCATTTATGAATGAAATGATTGTTGGCTAAAAATCTCTCTTGTTCTTCTCTCTTGGGGGAATGGAAAGTTTGGTCCGGTAGGTGGTTGGAATAGCGGGGTAAGAGAAAACACTCGACAAGTTTGCTTGTTTATGATCACAATGGTCTCAATATCTAGCAAGTTTGACTGTAAGTGATTTTAATGGCTTTCTGAATTATCAAAATCATCTCGACACAACTACATAGTAATGAAACCCTTTAAAAAGAAAACATAAAAATTCTAGTCCTAAAAAACCTCTAGTAAGTTTAAGGGGGACTATCCTCGGGGAAAGCACCAAAATCAAAAATTGAGAAATTCAAAATAACATTAAAAAAAATACATCAACAATTAACAAATGTCACCAACACATGATTTTGAGGCAGAATATATCAATACAACCCAATTAAAAGTTTCTCTCAACATTCCAACAACTCGAAATCAACAAATATATCAACGATACTAATCAATAATAGATGCATATAGGGAAACGATAGAGATACCTCTAAGCCTTGATGAGTCCACAAATTGGACTCATTTAGGGATTAATTTGGATAGACTTAGTGTCCTCAAATGCCTCTTTTGTGCCAATACTGATGTAAAATCCTTGATTTCCATGTATTTGGATTGAGGAACAAAGAATGGACATTAATTTACAAAAAGGAACGAAGCGAGCTGAAAGAAGGAAGAAATGAAGGCCTAGTGATCACCAAGTCCCTTTGGCAAGTCGCTGAATGGCCACCATCTCGCCTAAAGTTCCAATGTGCCAAGCCTTGAAGGAGAAAATCAATTTGGTGAGAGAAAGGAGCAATCGGCATGTCCCCAAGTGGTTCCGTGATGCAGTGTTGGATCGCCTAAAGTTATAGAACTTGAGGATACTGAAGGCCAAAGCAATAAGGCGATGGAACTAACCAAAGGGCGGATCGCCGAGTTGATCTGTGAGCCTGACTTACTAGGCCGAATGGCCCTTCGCAGCATATTTTTGGCGACTATAAATACATTTTCAAACATTAATCTTAGTAAGTTTTTTTATCATAAGTTTTATCATATTTTTTGGAATTAGTTTGAACTCTGAGTTTGGAGACAAGTTTTCCTTAGCTTTGAAGAATTGTAGTTTTCCATTTTTGAGAAATTGGAAGTGGGACTTTGAGATTCTTCAATTTGGACCTTTGTAAAGACAAAATTAATCTTTCCCAGTTGATGGAAACTCAATTTGGTAATGATTTTTGTCATTTTATGATGTCTAGCTAAAACCCCAATACTTGGGGTGTGATTATGTGATTATGGGCTGATTTAGCTTATGGGTATTGCTAATTGTTAGTTTAAATGTTGTTTAGAAGTGATTTCAATCAATAATTGTGGTTTAAATTAAACGATTGTAGTTGCAAATGCAGTTCTACCTTCGTGTTTTTGGCTTGCTCGAGAGAGAGGTTTTAAAACCAAGATTATTGATTGATGGTTTGTGGGTAATGGGTTGTCATGGGTTCAGCTCAAGAGAGTGAATCCTAAACCTTTTTCCACACATTCAGCTCGAGATAGTGAATGGGTTAAGGCGTAGGTTGTTCTTATTTTGCTTGCTTGTTGGTGTTCGAGAGAAACCAACTTGATTCGGGGTAAATTATTCGAGAGAAATTTTACCTCCTTTATAGTCTAGCTTAATCACTGATGTACAACTATTTTCTAACAGTTGCAATTACCCATTTGTCTACATTAGCCTATAATCGAATCACATCCCAAGAGCCTATCTCAATATCTGTTAATTCATGTTATTTGTTGCTGTAGTTGATAATTGCAATCAAACCCCCTACCCTTGTTATTTGACATTCGTGTCACCCCTAATTTGAATTATGTTTTTATTCATAAATGTTTATTCCTATGATTGACTTGAGCATATTTGTACTTTACTCTTGAATCTAAAACACGTACCACTCCATGTAGTTTTTGATGAGTCCACAAATTGGACTCATTTAGGGCTTTATTTTGATAGACATAGTGTCCTCAAATGCTTATTTTATCTCAATATCTGATGAAAACTCTTAAGTTTCAGGTATTTGAAGTTTGAGTGAAAGCATGGACACTTACGCGCAAAAAGGAACAAAAAGGCTGAAAAGAACGAAGAAACTGAAGCTTGAGCTTTGCCCAGCACACTTGGCGAGTCACCGAAGGGACATACTCTGCCTTTTGTTCCAGTACGAAAAGCCTTGAAGGAAAAGGATCAAAAAGGCGATAAAAGGAGCAGTCGGCATGTCGCCGAATAGTTTCGCGAAGTAGGAAAATACCGCTCAATGATCCAGGACACAAACATGCTGAAGGCAAAGCACAAAAGGCGAAGAACCAAAAGAAGGGTGAATCGCCGAGTCATTCGGCGGACTCAACTAACCTCGCAGAACTATCCGCAGCACTATTTTCTGAAATTATAAATACTAGCCTTAGTTATTATTTTGATGGGATCTGAACATTAATATAGTTTTTACCTTAGAATATTATCTTTCTTGTATTTGTCTCTCAAGTTTGGAGAAGGTTTTGGAAGACTTGAAGAAGGAAGGGTTTCATCTTCCCCAAGTTGGAAGTTGGTCTTCTCCATTCTTCTTCCTTTGCTCATATGAAGGTTTAATTTCTTATACCCATTTGATTTCTCTGTCATTTTAGGTGTGTGGCTAAAAACCCCATTCTTGGGGTGTGATTTAGCAAATATGTGTTGATATTATTGTTGGGTTTTGCTTGCTGATAGGTTATATGTATTTTAATGGTGATTTCACCTAGTGGTTGTGGTTTAATTTAATGGATTTGTAGTTGCAAATACAAAACCACCAATGTTTTTTCATCTTGCTCGAGAGAGAGGTCGCGAAACAAAGACCGCTAGACTGATGGCCTAAGGAGTGAGTCGACATGAGGTTCAGCCTGAGAGGGTGAGCCCTAGTCCCATATCCTAACACTCAGCTCGAGAGAGTGAGTGGGGTAATGCGTAGGCCGGCCTTCATGCAGCAAATGGGTGTCCAAGAGGAACCCATTTGAAACGGGGTAAGTTGCCCGAGAGGGAACTTATTTCCATCTAAAGCTTACCCTAGTCACTATTATCTTGCAAAATTCCTATCGAAAGCATGTACCCAACCATTTATATTTATATTAACTTGTATTGCGGTCACACCCCAAGAACTTCTCCCCATACTTGAATTTTCTCTTTATTTTTGTTGTTTTAGCTATACTTGTGACAAACCCCATTTGACACTTTGGTGTCACCCACTTGAATTTACTTTGTTTTTATTCGATAATTTCTCAAACTACAGCTAACTAGAACAAAATTCTAGCCTAACTACTAGTTTCACTACCACTCCCTTGGGACACGACCCCAACCCTTGGTTGGGTTACTATATTATCGACGATCGTTGACACTCGAATCGTAGTTAGTGTCGTTGGTCACGATAAGCATCAATTTTCGACCTGAATTCATTTAGTTGGGTTATTATACTGATTAACGATCGTAGACGCTTTGATTTGGATTAAGTGTCCTTGATAACATTAATCAAAATGGTGCCGCTACCGGGGATAAGGATAGATATGTTCCTCCCCATGAGCGCCAAAAGCCAAAGGATTCTGAGAGTGGTCGATCTGAGGATATTCTTTCTCGTATTCTCAGCAAGGTTGATGGGTCGGACAAGATTTTGAAAGAGATGAAGGAAGATGTGTCGACACTTAGCTAGACGGTTACCTCCCATTTCGTCTCGATCAAATAGTTGGAGACCCAAATGGGTCATATTTCGTCTCATTTAAACCCAACACAACAAGGGGGGTTGCCTAGTGATACTATGGTCAACCCCAAGAATGAAGTTTGAGTGAGGACTTGTGTCGTGCCACAGCGTTAACTAAGGCGCTGCTTAGGAGGCAACCCAAGTTTCATTTGCTTTCTTTTTTATTTTGAAATAATGGTGTGTTGAATGTGCAGGTTTAAGTGTGGAAAGTGTTTGAAAAGAGCAGATTGGTAAGAAAAATCCAGTCGGCGACTCACCGAAGTGGTCGGCGAGTTTGACTCGGACCACCGTTGGACTCCAAACATTTTGAAATTGGAGTCTGTAAAACTCGGTGAGCCTAGGAACAAATCGTCTTGTCCCCGAATTGATCGGCGATCACGACTTTGTCCTCCGTTTGGACCCCCACATTCACTGGAGGTCATGTAAAACTCGGCGAGGTAAGTACCCACTCGGCGAGGTAAGTACCCACTCGACGAGGTAAGTACCCACCCGGCGTGTTGCCGAGTGGGTCGACGAGCAAAACTTATGTCGCCTAATGGGCGAGAACTTGACGGTTTTAAAGGCCAAAAGTTCAAAAGTTCAAAATATTTCACATTCCCTCACTTTTCAACTTGCCAAACTCACACCCAAAATAGTTTATCCCATATTTTTGTGTTTTTATCATGTATTAGTCATTGATTGTTTGTTCGGAGTTGGATTCTTTGCCGCCTAGCTTTACAACTTGTTTATTCGGCTTCGAAGGTTGGTTTTCCGAACCCCGAAGTCTTATCTAGCGATTTTTGCTCATTTACAATTGTTCGTATTTTAATAATGTGTGTTGGGCCTCTCTGATCATAATTGTGTGCTTGTATGCCTATTTTTAATTTGAACATCGTGTCTATAATGCCTTTATTGTTGATTTCCCAAATATTTTGTGCCTTAAAATTGTTCGAAATTGTTGGGTTGTGTTGTACTGTTGTTGGTTCTAGTCGGGTGAAGTCTGCGTAACCCGCATTTGTGCCAAATGATGTATTTTTCCCAATGATGGAGTGGTTGACATCATTCTTAAAGGCAAAAGTCGTCAGATGGCCAAATTTGGCCAAACCGGGAGAAGTCTGAGTGTCCTGGGGACATGAGTGTAATGGCTCTAGGCTTAATTGTATGGGTGAATTGTTTGATTTTGTTTTCGAGGGCTGTAGGGTTGAATTTGGAAGACAGGGTTGAGAGTAGGCACTTTGGGTCGTTTAGCGAGCTGAGTCGAGCTCGCCGAACCACTCGATGGTTCGCCAAATCTCCTTAGATCGCCTTTAATTTCATGCAATAATTGAGTTTGGGTTCTGTAACTTTCAGCAAAAAGCCTGAGATCGCCTAGTGCACTCGGCAACTCACCGATTGTCTTCTTGATCTCCCTTTCTGTGCCGCTAATCCTTAAAAATGCACTGTAACTTTCAGCGGGCTAGTCCTTGCTCACCGAATGCTATTGGCGATCTGCCGAAAGGCCCATCCATTCGCCTACATGCCACTTGGAAATTTTGAGCAAATCCTTTCGGCAAGCCCGATCTGGCTCGCCAAAGTGATTCGGTGAGTCTGTCTGTAACTATTTTCAGCAACTTTATTTGAACTATTTCTAACTCTTTTTGATATTTTTGCAGATATGGCTAGACCAAAAGTGGCCAGTAGAAAAATGTTTCCCACAACAGAGCTAAGGGAATAAAATTCAACGAGGATATAGCTGCATCCAAGGCTAAAGCTACAAAACTTCCCACAACAGGTGGGAAAGGAAAAGGAAAGGGCAAGGCACATGCACCTCGTCACCGGAGGTCAGCTCTAACAGTGACGGCATCTATTCCACTCACCTCTCCACTTCTGAGAGTGAGGATAAGCAACAGGAGCATCAGGCTGCAACTTTTGAGCATGAAGATGAGCTACTAGCAGCCTAGAGAGCGGAGCTACAATCCAAGAGGATGAATGATCCGTCTAGGATCAGGACTCCCCAGGCCACCACTACTCCTCTTGCTCCCGTATAGGATGTGGTCCTAGAACCACCAGTACAGGGTCCTCCTCGCCGGTGTATGAATAGACTGAAGAATAAGGGATTCAGGACCATCATAGAGGAAAAAAGGTTGTCCACTGATGTTGTTATTGACGGGTTTCCGGAGATCATGAGTTGCCTAAAATCACACAATTTCTAGCTGTTCACTCGACCCCGAGGTCCTTATGTTCCAAATTGGGTCCGGGAGTTCTACATTGCCTACGGAGCCCTGGTACCACAAGGGAAGAAGCCGGCAGCCAAATTCAAGTTGGTTGACTATGTGGTTGTCAGGGGTAAAAAGGTACAGTGTGATTATGATGCTATCAATGCAATAGTGGAGTACTCAAATGATATTGATGATGACTGTCAACACATGATTAGGAAAAAAATGCTGGAGAACATGAAAAGATGGTTGGCCCACTTGATATCAGACGGTACTCCCAAGTGGCTTGAGGTTGGGGCAGTTATTAGAAAGAAGGACCTCAATGTAGCAGCAAGGTATTGGTTTGGCTTTATCAGCAGTAACATTATGCAATCCCAGAACGAGTCAATTCTCTGCCACGCCAAAGAAGCCTGTCTGGGTTGCATAATTGATGAGACGATGCTGAATCTGGGGGTGATTATTGAACATGATATGCTTATGAGGGCCAAGCAGCTCCAGACTTCCCTTCCCTTTATGGTGTTGATCATCGAGATGTGTAGATGGGTTCGGGTACCTAGAGATGAGAAGAAGGATGTGGAAGTGACTCCCACATCTTCTATTGGCATCCGGAGGATTGAGGTGGAGTACTTGAAAGATGAGACGGAGAAGAAGAAGGCAGCCCCGATGGACACTTCCCTGGTTGTGGATATTCAGACACTACTTGCAAAGGTAGTATTGCCTACTCCGGCCCCTGGGCCTTCAGGTACAGCTAGTGCTACCCCTTCTGTTACTTATAGTTCTTCTGCAGCTCATTTTCCTTCAAGATCTGGTACCGTTGTTGTTGCCTCCCGGCCCCAACTCACTCAGGCTGCATTACTATGGATGGGACAGCTAGCCCATTCTATTGATCGTCGTGCTGCTAGACTTGAGGCCTCCATTCTGGGTATGATTCAGACAACCCTCGCTGATGTTGTGGCACCTTTGAGTGCTACCATTGACGCCTTTGCGGCTAGGATAGCGGTGTGCGAGCGTAGCCAAGGGACCACTG
Organism: Solanum acaule; assembly: GCA_036250505.1. Taxonomy (NCBI): domain Eukaryota; kingdom Viridiplantae; phylum Streptophyta; class Magnoliopsida; order Solanales; family Solanaceae; genus Solanum; species Solanum acaule. The sequence continues at coordinate 21,206 of JAJOOR010003445.1, forward strand.
AAGAGGTGATGGCTCTAAAGGCCGCTATTGATGTGCTGAGGAAAGATGTGAACCAGCTAAAGTCCACCGACATGTCTATGATTTTTGGTATGGTGGAGATCCCAGATGTGCTAGTAGAGCCAGATATGCCTCCGACTACCACCGAAGATGATGTTCGAGTTGAGGAGGTAGTTGAACTCGAGTCTGAGGCTGAGACAGATGAGGAGACGCTTGAGGTTGCTGAGGAGGTTTCTTACGAGGACCTTACGGAGAGTGAGGAGGCCATGGTAGATGCAGATGTGCAGACCTCTTTGGTAGACACCCTTGGCTGACCCTAGTGGATCTGGTACTACTGATGTGACTCCGAGGCACTGATGCCCAAGATCAGAGTGTTGCACCGGGCACTGATGCCACGACAGATGGAGCGATTGTGTAGACAAAATCCCTCTTAACCTCCCTCTCTGTCATTTTTTTTATTGATTTTTGGATGTTTATTGCATTTGAGGACAAATTACTTTTGTTTTGTGGTGGGGTGAGGTACTTCCATACCTACATCTTGTTTTGATGATATTTTCTGTATTTATTGGGCTTTGTGCTATATACTGTGTTTTGGCACTGGTTTTGTGGATAATTGAGCTTGTGGCTCCTTGCTTTAATTGTAAATGGTTTTTGACTATGTTTGAAAATTTTGTGCCACCTCTTGATTGTGTTTGAATGTGGCTGTTCTTTTGCAAATTTGAGTATCGGTCTTGATCAATACCGATGACTTGAATAGTGCTCATAATCGACCAAAAATGAATGTGCGGGTACGATGAGGCCAAATGAAGTTGCATAGGAAATATGTGAACTTTTTGCATCTCGTTGTGACTAGCCGATTATCAAATTGAGTCTCTTGTAATGAACATTGCACACTAGCAAAAGTGTGGAGTCTTGTTTGACATTGGTGCCAATGCCTTTTGTGATGAGCTTACCGTGAACCATGTGTGATGACACCTAGAATTTGCCCTATTGGTCCGGTTGACTAAGTGATGCAAGCTCTTGAAATGATCTTAGGCAACAACTTTAAAGAGTGAAACAATTTGATTTTATACCTCTTTTGTGGCCTACCTTGTGAGTGTGTGAACTTCGTTTGAACACCTTTTGAGCCTTAGCCTTTCCTTGGATGAAACTTGATGAAATTGTGACCTTTCTTTATCCCTTCACCCTTAATCCTCATGGAATGTGGTTTGTTTGAATAGCCAACCTAGGCCAAAAGCCCAAGTTGGGGTGTGGTGAAAAGAGAAGGTAAATCAAAAAGTGTAAAGAAGTCCCCTTTGACCTATGGTTTTGAGAAAGATGGAACCCCTCCATACAAAAAAAAAGAGAAAAAGAAAAAGAATGAAAAAGTTTGAAATAAAGTTGTGAAAGTACAAAAGAAGTGGGGTGTTCGGTATTCCATGGAAAGTGAATAATGGGGTGACTTTTGAGCATGAATGAGAATGATGAAGAAAAGGAAATAAAGTGTTGTTCATACCACATTTCATGAGGATAGAAGCCACTGAGCCTAAATGACCATACATTTACACTTAGCCCTGTTACAAGCCTTGAAAAGACCTTTTAGATCTTGAGTGATCTGAAGCAAGTGTTGGTTGGAAAATAAGGGCAAACCTATGGGTGAAGTCGTGCATGTATTCATCTTTGTAAGTGCGAGAGTCGTTTGTGATTCCGGTACTATAAAGTGTTGAACCATTGTGTGTGAATATGGAATCATTCTCTGTGTGAGGGCATTTGAGCACCTTTGTTGAGCTTGAACTTGCATTTGAAGCAAGTATTGTGAGCTTGAGAATCTTTGATAATGGTGAATCACAACTTGAATCTTTGAGTCCAAGATTGATCTTTTCATGAGTAAGTTTAGTCTTTTTGTGTGCATTCATGATTGAGTCTTGTATAGCACTGTTTGAGACATCCTTTTTGAACTGTTGAACTTGAGTTCTATTTGAGGACAAGCAAAAGTTTAAGTTGGGGGTGTTGATGAGTCCACGATTTGGACTCATTTAGGGCTTTATTTGGATAAACTTAGAGTCCTCAAATGCCTCTTTTGTGCCAATAACTTATGTAAAATCATTGATTTCTAGGTATTTAGATTAAGGAACAAAGCATGGACACTAATTTGCAAAAAGAAATGAAGGCCTGGTGATCGCCAAGTCCCTTTGGAGAGTCGCCGAATGGCCACAATCTCGCCTAAAGTTCCAGTGTGCCAAGCCCCGAAGGAGAAAATCAATTTGGCGAGAGAAAGGAGCAGTCGGCGTGTCGCCGAGTGGTTCCGCGATGCAGTGTTGGATCGCCCAAAGTTACAGAACTTGATGATGTTGAAGGCCAAAGAAATAAGGCGATGGAACTTACCAAAGGGAGGATCCCCGAGTTGATCGACGAGCCCGACTTACTGCGCCGAATGGCCCTTCGCAGCATATTTTTGGCCACTATAAATACATTTTCAAACATTAATCTTAGTAAGTTTTTTAGTATTTTTATCATAAGTTTTATCATATTTTTTGGAATTAGTTTGAACTCTGAGTTTCAAGATAAGTTTTCCTTAGCTTTGAAGAATTGAAGTTTTTCATTTTTGAGAAATTGGAAGTGGGTCTTTGAGATTCTTCAATTTGGACCTTTGTAAAGACAAAAGTAATCTTACCCTATTAATGGAAACACAATTTGGTAACGATTTTTATCTTTTTATGATGTCTAGCTAAAACCTCAATTCTTGGGGTGTGATTATGTGATTATGGGCTGATTTAGCTTATGGGTATTGCTAATTGTTAGTTTAAATGTTGTTTAGAAGTGATTTCAATCATTAATTGTGGTTTAAATTAAAGGATTGTAGTTGCAAAGGTAGAACGGCTTGCTCGAGAAAGAGGTTTTAAAACCAAGATTATTGATAGATGGTATGTGGGTATTGGGTTGTCATGGATTCAGCTCAAGAGAGTGAATCCTAAACCATTTTCCACACATTGAGCTTGAGAGAGTGAATGGGATAAGGCGTAGGTTGTTCTTATTTTGCTTGCTTGTTGGTGTTCGAGAGAAACCAACTTGATTCGAGGTAAATTGTTCGAGAGAAAGTTTACCTCCTTTATAGTCTAGCTTAATCACTGATGTACATCTATTTTCTAACAGTTGCAATTACGCATTTGTCTACATTAGCCTATAATCGAATCACATCCCAAGAACCCATCTCAATATTGTTATCTTTGTGTTTTTGCTGCTGTTGTAGTTGGTAATTGCAATCAAACACCCCCTGTTATTTGACATTCGTGTCACCCCTAATTTGAATTATGTTTTTATTCGTGAATGTCTATTCCTATGATTGACTTGAGCATATTCGTACTTTACTCTTGAATCTTAAACATGTACCACTCCCTATGGGATTCGACCTCAACTCATTTTGTTGGGTTATTATACTGACTAATGATCGTAGACGCTTAGAACTAGATTAAGTGTCCTTGATAACATTAATCAAGACTCTAGTAAATGTGATACAAGGTAAATATTTCCTCCACCATATACTTAAATCTTCTCAGTTCTCAAAGCAACATAAATTACAAAAGTAGGGAAAAGAGAAAGCAACAACTCCTAGTCTACTAGTCCTTCATGTCGTAGCCAATCTCCTCAGCACCCTACTCAGTGTCCTCAATGTCATCTCCATTAGACTCAATGTATAAGTCCTCCTATGCTAGCTCCACATCACTGGGGACATCATCATCCACCGATTCCTCAAACTCTAGTCCTAGGCGTTACAGATTCTATGCACTTGAATTTATAAGGTAATCCTTGTAAAGTTATTGCATCTTAGAGTCTGAATGAAAAAAGAACACAATATCTTAGATGAATCATATCTAAAACATACATATGGTTGTAATAACTATCATTCTGAGCATTGCTCTTGGCATATATAATTGCAGATCTATACTGAGTCCTGGGCTCTTTTGACTTAGTGACATCAACACACACGTGTTTTGGAGTGCCCTATAGTATTTATCCTCCTTCTTGACATCAAGGCTCCATAGAAACCCAGTCAGCTACAATGATTAAAATCTACACCCTAGGTGCGTGTCATGACCCAAAGTATACCCTATCGTAACATGGCGTATCAAACCCTAAGAGGCCCTACACAAGACACTTAGCATACATTATACAAGATAATAGAAGTAAAAAGTTCAAAAGATAGTGTTTCATACAAAAGAGTTTTGACAAAAGCGGAAGTCTAATCATATGTCTCAAAGTCATCTAGTATATAATAAGAAAAGTGATTGGAACGTAAACCCAAACATCGCATACAAAGTTTGAAACGAAATGACATAAAGCAAAAGAAGATATCTTGGTCCTCGAAACAGAAGGACTCACTAATCTTCAAAGTCTATGAAATCCAATAGCCAGAAGGAGCGTCGGACCCTACACTAGTGAAACAATGTAGGCACAAGTATGCATTAGTACATGGAATGTAATAAATATGAGGCAATATGCATAAACATGATCATGATAATATAATTGACTTAAAATGAATAGGTATGATCATAATGAAACATTGATAATGTTTTCAGGAAAATTGACATGAAGATCATAAAAACATAGTCAAATACATTAACATAAAGGGCATGATAAAAATTTTGAAGAAAATACAGTCATTATGTGAGATCTTAGATTTAACCAACAATAAGACCAAGAGAGCTATATCATGAAATCCGATATATCTCTCATACCGAAAGAAGGCAAAACTACTTGCCAAGGTATAGACCGTACATATCATTATTTGCTAAACTGGATCCACTAGCTAGGTCATTTAAGACATCCTATGGAGGCACGTAGTTTGGGACTAGAGATTGCTACTCGAGACTACCCTTTTTAAGCCTCCACCTCAAATCCCTCTCGGTGCTAAGTCTAAATCCAAACGTAATAGATAAAAGTCAAATATCAATTTAACCTAGGGAAAGGCCATGATCAATACCAATCCATATCTTTCAAAATCAAAACATAGAATAGGTCCTTAAAAAAATTAGCATGGATGAGAAAACCTTTCACCAATGTGAATTTATTTGTGAGAAATACATTTCACAATCATGATCATCATAGTAAGTGAGAAATCCTTTCACAATAGCATCAATACATTCCTTTCAAGGCATCATCAATTCATTTACAATAACTTCATGAAAACATGCATATCTTCATAAAATCATAATTCATAGTTCATAGGTTTATCATAGGATCATGGTTGAAAAACATCATTTAGGCATGTGTCAATGCAATTTCGTCTAAATATCATGGATGAACATCCAGTCATGCATTAGAATACTGAATCAATTATAATTGGAGGAAACCCAGATTCATTTAATTGAAACCTGATTTGATCAATTAGAATTTGAATTGGAAAATTGAAATTCTTGGCGATCCCATGGAGGAAAGGACTCCATGGGTGAATACATACATACCTTGATCCTTTAAGCCCAAGAGAATGGAGAATTTGGAGACTTGAATGGAACCCTAGCTCTTCTTTTTCTTCCTTAGACTTGAGAGGGTTTGGGAAGATGAATTTTTTCAAGTTTAAGGATTTTAGGAGAATGAGTTGAAATAGGAAAATTGGGGGTTTAAGACGCTTATTTATAGCTTAAGGTAGAAGGTAAAATGACCTAGTTTTAGGTTAAAACAATTAGAAAAAGACACAAAATCCCTTTAACAATAACTGTCGAGCCTCACCTATGGTTTGGACCTACTAACAGTACACGTAAACTATAGATAAAGTTTAGAAACTATTATTTGGCCCAACTCCTGACGGAACCCATTTATGGCTTGTTGGTCTTCCTACAGTCCGTACATGTCTATAGTAGAAACCAACTTTGACCTTTAAAATTTCACTAAGTCTAGGAAACCTACCTACAACTCGTACATAGGATGACGGACCATCTCGGTGAACCGTAAAAAGCGTAATGACACTTGTTTTTAGAAACATGATTTCCCCACTTCCTACAGTTTCCATCTACGACCCGTAAATGCTTTTACAGTCCGTAGATGGGACCTACAGACACAGACTTCTTCCCGAAAAAAATATTTTCCTTCTTTTCCAAATTTGAGGTGTTACAATATCTCCCCCTTGGGAACATTCGTCCACAAATGGAACTCAAGACATCATAAGGAGGGTAGAAAAAGATCTAAGAGCCCAGCATGAATACAATTAACTCAAGATACACAATATCAAGGAGGAACATCAACTCCAAGCTCAAACATACTTAAAACATCATTTCATAAGGCATACGTGAAAATCATACTCAAATGCACCAACAGCCGATGCAGCAACCACTGGTAGTTAGCCCACCTAACCATGAATATCTGGAGTTTGTTGTTGGCCTGAGGTCTACGCCCCTACCCTCATCTGAGCACCTGTGGTGTACCTGTTGCACTACCCTGAGAGAGGTTCTATAACACAACTAGCATCCTTAACAAAGTCTCCTAAAACAAAGGAGCTCCAAACTCGAGAGGAAATTGGTTCTCAACAACCTCAAGTTGTGGCTCAAGAGAAGACTCTCTAGCTCGGCCTCTGGCTGGTGCTGCTCCAGGGGCATGACCTCTATCCTATGATACTCTACGAGCATGGCCTCTAGCTCATTCCCTACCTCTAACCATAGCTAGGGTCTCAACAATAGGCTTGGGGACTAACTCCCCTCTACCACCAAAAATAGCAGATATGGTCATCAACATCTGCCAAAATAATATGCAACAACTCAGCACTAGCGAAGGTAACCACGCACAACAAGAAAGGATGAATAAGGAAGTTTCCTAACAATATTTGTATCCTCTTGAAGATAAGCACAAACTTCTTCGTATCGATCCTCAAGAATCTACTTAGACTTGGCTTGTACACATGTGAGACCTATGAACCTTGGTGTCACGACCTAAGCCTACACCCTGGACGTGGCCGACACTCGAGAACTATTATTGGTCCAAAACGAATCCTCATCCTGGCTGACTACAAAAGAAAGACTAACTCAAGCATATATAAGCATCAACTTCAAAGAAACATTTAAAAATAGCTTACTATATCTCAAAACTTTGTTGAGTATAATGAGTATGAATCATAAGTTTAAATAAAACATCTGAAATAGAAAGACTCTCCAAAACTGTCTATATATTAAGCCTCTACTATATATAGACGAGTGTCGTGACATGACCTATGACTACTCAAAATGTTACTAGTACTAATAAATCATAAAACTGAAGTCCTCCGAAAGCAAAGAGGTCTTACTGAAAAGCTGGCAAGCAAACGAAGTGATCTCAACGGACTCTTGTTGAGGATCCTAAGAACCTGTATCTGCATCATTAAAAGATGCAGGTCGAATGACATCAGTACATTAAATATATGAGTATATAATATAGTTTAATAACAAATAATTAAATGAAAGGACTGCAATATATATATATATAGATATATACTTAACTGAATGTAAAGAAATAAAGAAGTGAAATCATTAAAACTTGACAAAATACTTACTCATCTCTAAACTCAAAATATTAAGTGATATAAAAAAAATACACTTTTAACTCTATTTGGGATAATATCTAACCGACAACCATCACTATGAGCTACGTGATGATACAACGTCTCGCCCACGCTGCCAGAACTGTCATATAACTTGTCGGGGTATAGAAAACCTCAACTAAGTGGATCCACTAAGCTCTGCCCGGAGGCACTTAGGACTCATCTAAAAAGTATGATCATATACCCATATTGGCATACATAGTTAATGAGGAATGTGAGTTGTTTGAACTAATAATAATATCGGTTCTCAATGCTACTCCCAATAATATATACTCATGTTCAATGCTTAAAAACAACATATTCTTCCTCTAGTTTGAGATAATTTCTCAAACTATCCTCTTAAAAGAGGTAACTACTCTTGAAATATCTTTGAACTTATAACTCATTTAGAAATCAAAGTTTCTCTTTTATCAATGAAAAATTAATACCTTTGGGAATACTTAGTTCCCTTATACTCTTACTCAATTCATACATGAAACTCTTTCTCAAAAATATATCAAAATCATATTGTAATATGATCATTGATGACTCGAGAAGTCATAGTGCATAAACATTGATGGCATAACTAGATACCATACTGCTTAAACATTGATAGCATAATCAATTGTCATACTAATCATGTTTTAGAAAACTCTTTTCTCAAAACTCATCTTTAGTTCCTCCAAAACTCAATTTAAAACTTAATTGTTGGCTTTAAAAGCTTCTCAAGATTTATAAATCAACTCATAGGGTTCATGTAGAATTATGGACATGAACAACTCAACTCAGGGATCTTAATGGCAATATGGAAACTTAGTACTCAGAAATCAAGAACTCAGAGCTCAACAACACTACTCATCTTAAGAATACTCAATTTATAGGATTCATGTTGAAATATAGACATGAACGAATTAACTCAAGAATCTTAATGCATAATATATAAAAATTCAATAATTAGTAATAGAATTTTAAAAAAAAAGCATGAACTCAAGAACTCAAAATCAACTTATCTCAAGAATACTCAAATCTAGGGATAGAATCCTAGATTATTCTTTTACTGATTTGAAAGTAGATGTATGGTGTGAGGAAGAACTAGTCCAACATTATGATACCCTTACATACCTGGAAGAACAAAGTTATTGAAGAATCTAGAAGAAGAACTTGATTAGAAGACTTGAAACCCTAGCTTGAAGGAAAACAATCAAGAAAACCTTTCTTGCGATTCTTGAATTAGTTTCTTGAAATCTCTATGGCCAAGAATTCTGATTTTCATTAGTAATTCATAATTATAGGGAGGAATTTGATTTGTAAAGAATTACATTCTTAGAGAAAGACTTACCTTGAAGAAGAATCTTGAATGGAGTCTTTTACTTTGATTTTTCCTTAAGGTTTTGCCCTAGAATTTGAGAGAGAAGAGAATGATGGATTAAGAGAAGAAAATCTGATCTTTTTGGGTCTTTAATTAGTAAAGAAATTCGTTTAGGGTTTTCTTGGAGGTGAAAAGACAAAAATGACCCTTTTTAAAAAATTTCAAAACTCATAAATTTTAACTCAAGACTCGCATTGTTGCAAATTCGTCACTGCATTGTATCAGGTGACTAAAATGATCATAATTTTACTCAAAACTCGGATTGTTGCGAAATAGGTGGTGTTGGAAAGAAGATTCAAATACCTTTAATTTGATAGTTTTTGAGCCACATAACTCTTTAGATATTGTCGTTTAAAGTTGACCCAAAGAGAATCTTACATCAAAACTTAATTGGTAAAAAACTTATAACTCTACTTTGTGCTAGAAGTTTCTAGTGACCTTAATTGATATCAAAAATCATTCCCACACTACATAATTTACCCTTACACATACGGGTAATTTAAGAATCATCTAATATCACCCTACAAGTAAATGAAGAATAGTTCGGGTCTTAACTTAGAAATTTTTGAGGTGTTACAATATCTCCTCCATGGGATCATTCATCCTCGAATGATGGTTAAACTGAGAATGGAGGGTAAATGAGTTACTATTACTATCTTTTTGACTTCTGAATTTGCCTACTAACATAGAAGGAATTGATTCATACTAAGAGTTCGGAACTGTCTATAGCACATAGGTCAAGAACGATATTGTTTTGAACATAGTCACGTTCTATCTGAAATTATCTTACATGAATCAAAGGAATCTGTTCATGAAGTAAGAATAAGAATATGATGCCTTGATTGATATGATTGGTAGCTTTTAGGCTTAGCGACACTTCTCAACTATGCTCTCATTTCTGATAACTACACTTCAACAAACCTTGAGCCCATATCAAGAAACACCTAATGCATCATGCATTTGTCCATATGTTAACACCACCACATTCAAGCCTAATACTATAACCACTCCATGGGCTCCTCCTAACCAATCCTTCTAAAAATTTATCATCATCTCTACCAAAACTGAAATTTCAAGCATTACTACGAAGAACTGACTAATTGTTCTCATTTAACTATTACTCATGGTAAAACCTCATCCCCTTCTTCCTCCACATTTATAACCTTAGATTGAAGAAGAAGACCACCACTACCACAATAAGAAACATAAACCCTCTCTTTCTATGATTACTCAACTATTATCGACAATATCGTTATCAAAACTGAAAAGGATCACTGAAAGAGCTTTAGGGAGAAAGATCATAAGAACGATTCATTCGAGAAATCTGATATAAGAATATGAATTTCATATCATTATGTTGCTAGCCATTGAGAGTAAATTATGAATTCACAAAACTAAGAATACTATAAGATACAAGTGTTTATATGGATAGGTTCATATCATGAGGCTGATAAGGTTGAGATCAATGGGCTAAAGTCTTTGCCCCTCATTCTAAAAATCGAGCATAGATGTGAATCTCTCTGAAGTGTATGAGCATAGGTCATGAGCACAATTCTGATATAAGAAACATCATCATGATGTTGTAATGACTAAAATTTGAGGAATACGCTAGAGTATGAATGGATTTATGTACCTCTAAAACTCATTCAGAAAACATCACTATCTCATCCTCAACACTTGACTTGGTTTCTCTTATTATCATCTCCCCCTTAAGGTTTGGAATTGACACTTTAAAACAATGGTTTTATTCCATCATCTCTAAACTGGTCTACATTCCCTTTACTCTAATACTCAGGAACGACTTATCTCATGGCTACTGATCTCTCCATAAGCATATACTAAGACTCCTTCTAAGACCTCTTTCTATGATGCTTCTATTAACCTGTTCTCATTGGCTTATAAGCCCCCTTTAATTAACTCTTAAGAAATAAAATGCTTACATCATTCTATTCCATATTGACAGCTCAAATATACTATCTAGGCACACATGGAAAATCATTAACTTAATTGGAAACTCATCTGATTACATGCAATCTTGGGTACACCTCTTAATGCTTTTGTTACTCTTATGCCTTAGCCATACTTCACCTCCCTTATCTAAGAGTTATGATCTCTCACTTGTACTACTCATATTTACTGTAGCTAACATCTCAATTCCCCATCTACTCTATGTCAAGTCTACTAGATCAGATCTCAAGACTAACATCATCACCCTCATATCTCCATTCTTTTGGTTACAACACTCATCTCAAATTAAACCTTAATGTTTATTACTAAACCTGGATATCAATATGATTGCTCGCTTCCTATACTAACTTACAACTACTAGATACAAAATAAGAAACACTCGCTCTCTAAAGCCTCATGACAAGTAGTCAATATTTATCTCTCAGTCTTCATACTTACAATTTACCGTCACAGTTTCTTTCACAACTTAAATAGTATTTACCCATTCACTATACATCATTGCCTAATTAGTTATGTAACCCTTTGAATATTATGGGCTCTCCCTAAAGAAAATTATAAGCCTAGCTTAGATTTATCACCTCATGAATACTCTTGCTATTCAATTCAAAACCTACACTTGGTCGATATTAACACAATGATACATCATCATAAACTCCTTTCTAGTTAAAGTATACTCTAACTCATCCTAAATAGTTACCCTTACTCTACCTCCTATCATGAAATTCATACAAACTCATCACTTCTTATTCTAGCCATAAGGGAAAACTCGTCATTAATAACTTACTGGGTGCATGACTACAACAACATAATTTGCTTCATCATTATCTCTCTTTCTTAGATAACTGAACCTCTGCATGCATTCTTTTAATTTAAGGGCGCTTTCCCTACTATTTTACATAATCTCGTAACTCATACTATCTTTTCAAGTGAAAAATATTACCTAAGCATTCTGAAACACACTTCCCCATAAGGGTCTCAACTAAAACAAGGTTTATAGAAGAGAGTACATCTCGCTTTTAGTTTGAACGCATGATTTATATTAATCAGAGTGCATTCTTTTGAAACTCAACACTTAAACTCACCAACGGGCTTCTTTCAAGCCCCTCTGCAGTGTCATGATTTTTAAAATACTTTTGTTGAGAGTAACTCATCGATAAGGATCTAGCTTTGCTTTTCAACTACCTTGAGTATGAGGGGTAGTGGAATGGATATGATAAATGCACGAGTTAGGATTAATTCCTTATGACACAGTTCTACTGCATGATTCAGAGTATGAAAGAAGGGAAACTTTTCTTGAATGTATGTAGTCCCTCATTTATAGAAGTGGGGCCCTCACAACCATAAAAAGATCCTACCGACAAGACTTCATAGACACCCTAGGACACTTGAACTCTAATACTAAGTTTGTCACAACCCTAGTCTACACCCTGGATGTGACTGGCATATGAGAACCATTATTGGTCCAAAGCGAACACTCATCCTGGCTTAGTAGAAGCGGAAGACTAACTCAAGCATACATAAGCATCAAATTGAAAGAAACTTTTAGAAACAGCTTACTAAATCTCAAAACTTCGTTGAATATATCGAGTATTAATCATAATTTTAAATAAAATATCTGAAATAGAAAGACTCTCCAAAACTGTCTATCTATGAAGCCTCTACTATATATAGACGAGTGTCAGGACAAGACCAACGATTACTCAAAATGTTACTAATACTAATAACTCATAAAACTGGAATCCTCCTAAAACAAAGAGATCGTACTCAAAAACTGGTGAGCAGACGAAGTGATCTCAACAGACACTTGTTGAGGATCCTAAGAACCTGTATTTGCGTCATTAAAAGATGCAGGTCAAATGACATCAGTACATTGACTGTACGAGTATGTAATATAGCTGAATAACAAATAATTGAATGAAAGGACGGCAGTAGATATAGATATATACTTAACTGAATGTAAAGAAATAAAGAAGTAAAATCATTAAAACTTTACAAAGTACTTACTCATCTCTGAACTCAACATATTAAGTGATATATTAAAAATATACTTTTAACTCAATAACTCAAAATCAACTTATCTCAAGAATACTCAAATCTAGGGATAGAATCCTAGATTACTCTTTTACTGATTTAAAAGTAGATGTAGGGTGTGAGGACAAACTAGTCCAATACTATGATAGCCTTACATACCTGGGAGAACAAAGATCTTGAAAAATCTTGAAGAAGAACTTGATTAGAAGCCTTGAAACCCTAGCTTGAAGGTAAACAATCAAGAAAACCTTTCTTGAGATTTTTGAATTAGTTTCTTGAAATCTCTATGGCCAAGAATTATGATTTTCATTAGTGATTCATAATTGTACTTAGGAATTTTATTTGGAAAGAATGAAATTCTCGAAGAAAGACTTACCTTGAAGAAGAATCTTGAAAAAGATTGAATGGAGTCTTCTACTTTGACAGAGAAGAGAATGATGGATTAAGAGATGAAAATCTGATTATTTTGGGTCTTTAATTAGTTAAGAAATTCATTAAGGATTTTCTTAGAGGTAAAAAGACATCGATCCTTTTAATGTTTTCCCGTCAACTAATTTGTCACTATTATGTATCATGTTACTAAAATGATCATAACTTTTTACTCAAAACACGGGTTGTTGCAAAATTGGTGGCGTTGGAAAGAAGTTTCAAATACCTCTACTTTGATAGGTTATGGGCCAAGTAACTCTATATATTCTAACATCAAAACTTAATTGGTAAGGACACTTTCAACTCTACTTTGTGCTATAAATTTCTAGTGACCTTAATTGATATCAAAAATCATTCCAACACAAAAGAATTTTCCTTTACACATACAGGTAATTCAAGAATCTTCCAATATCACCCTACAAGTAAATAAAGAATGGTTTGGGTCTTGCCTTAAAAAAAATTGGGGTGTTACATGATCTTAGGCGTATTAATATGCCTAGGTTGTCGAGATTTGATCATGTTTTGATTGAAGTAAAGACTAATTCTAAGACTATTAGCTTGATTTTGTTAACTTGTGATGATTGTGCACTAAAACATATGATTAATTATTTCAGGAACTCTCAAGGAGATTGGAGTTGATACGAAGAAAGAAGGAGCCAAGAAACGCGAAAAAAGACTAGGGCTGGAAGCCCTGGGGCCAGGCACACTAGTGGGTGCGAGGCGCCAAAGGCCAAACTTCAGAGGCCTTTTTCAGGCGCTCTGATAGGCGCGACGCACCAGGTCTGGAACTTCAGAGACGCTTGTCTGGCGCACTGACAGGCATGGCGCGCCATAAGGTAAACTATTGGAGCGACTTCTTGGCGCGAAGCCCCATGAGGGTTCCGACTTTTTCAGTAAAAATAGATTAAAATAGGACTCCTAGTTGAAGAAGAATTCGACTCTATTGTTCCCAACTATTATAAATAGACCCCTAGGGCTAATTTTTTGGGAGTTAGACATTATTTTGGTGTAAAAGAGCAAGTTCCATCGTTTGTAATAGGTTTTACCTTTCTAACTCTTCTTATTTCCAGAAATCGCCTGAACAATTGTATTTTGTGGTTTTCGAATATTATGAGTGGCTATACGCTCGAGTTCTGGGGCTATAGCTATGAATTGAATGTTGATTATTTAAGGTTCTTTAATTAAGTCTTGGTTGTCATTATAAGTTACTTCTATATTCGTGTTTTAGTATTTTATGCTTGCGCACCATAAGATAAATCTACTGTCTATTATTAAAATTCAGAGAGGAGAGGGTAGATAGACCAGCAAATATAGAAAGCTCGAGCATCCATTACGAGTTGATGTGTGTTCAGGAGTGACGCTCGGTCGAACAACTTGCATGGTTACGAAATAGGATGAAATATAAATGCTCGCCAGTTAGTCCTGCTATCCCCACTCAACGATGTACTTAGATATCTAACTGGAGTAGGTGACTAGAGGTCGAGAGACCCAACTCATACAATTAACCATGTAAACCAATAACTTGACAACTGAAATTAGTTCTAGGCCAAAAATATTATACATGAGATCCATTGCATGTTGCACCCCATGAATTGTCTTTTACTTGCTTGAAACATCACCTTAAAGTCATTCGCAATTAGTTACTTTTATCTATTGCATAATTCGTAGTAGTAGTTAATAATCATCCAACTCTTTTAAATGGTTACTTTTGTTTATTGTGGAATTAAGTTGTTAAATATAAGTTGATCATACGTCCCTTGGGAATGAAAACTCATTTCTAAAAGAAACTATATTACTTGAGCAACCATGTACACTTGCGTGTATATTGGGGAGCAACAAGTTTTTGGTGTCGCTGCCGGGGACTTAGAAATTGATTTATATTTGATTTTCTTAAGTCTACAATTAGAATATTCAGGTGTTAATAACTTGATCTTAGCTTTTTATTACTGGCCCTCGACTTTCAAGTCTAGCTCGAAAAGGAGAACTTGTCGAACCAGACAACGAACCCGAAAGAGCTTTACGCCGACGCAGGAAAAATGTCAATCTAGGACGTCATGGAGAATTGGGGTTCGGTCTTCAGGAAAACAATGAGGGTAATAACCGAGAAAACGTGAACAACCAAGAAAACTTGAATAACCAAGAGGTACCCCCAATCATACCGGTAAGACCAGTCTGTGAAGTGGCAGTCCCACTCACAGCCAATGTGGCGTCTAGTACAAGGAAACCACCACTGGGGAGTAGATATGAACTAAAATAGAGCATGGTACAACTCCTCCATTCTAATGGACAATTTACCGGTCTCCCCCACGAGTTTCCTCAAATCCACATTAGGAACTTTTTAGAGATTAGTGATACATACATCACAAATGGAGTCTCATCAGACTATGTGAGGCTGACGTTATTCCCATATTCATTGTTATGAGCCACCAGGCAGTGGTTAGATTCAGAGCCACTAAACTCCAACACTACATGGGATTATCTAGAAAAGAAGTTCTTGAGCCGATACTTTCCATCCAAGAAAACCGCACGGTTGAGGAGTGAGATATTAAGCTTTACATAAAACCAGGGGGAGGAAATGTGATGTTTGTGTAATCAAGACACAACTTTCGATGCAAGTGTTTACGATCGTACAGTAGTTTAGTAACCCAACCAAGGGTTGGGATCGTTCCCAAGAGAGTGGTTTTGAGAATTAATAGAAAAATAAAATTTAATTCTAACTAGTCGTAGCTAAAGACATTAACAATTAAAAATATTGTAAATTAAAAAGGGGGACACAAGAGTGTCAATTAACAATGGGGTTTTGTCACTAGTGAATAAAAACACGAAAAAATAAACAAGGGTTTCTAAGTAATGAGAGGGGATCCTTGGGATGTGACGGGAATACGAGTTAAGCTAGATTATTGGGTACTTGCTTTCGATAGAAGATTCATAAAATAATTGTGACTAGGCTAGACTTTAAGAGGGATAAGCTCTCTCTCAAGCAACTTACCCCATTTCAAATGTGTTCCTCTCGGACACCCACTTGCCGCATGAAGACCAACCTACGCCTTAACCTACTCACTCTCTCGAGCTGAGTGTGTGAACATGGGACTAGGGTTCACTCTCTCGAGCTGAACCTCATGTCGACCTACTCACACTGGCCATCGATCTAGTGGTCTTAGTTTTACGACCTCTCTCTCGAGAAAGTCGAAAACACAAATAAACTTGTATTTGCAACTACAAATTCATTAAATTCATCCACAACCACTAAACGAAATCACATTTAAACTACGAATAGACTATCAGCAAGCAAGACCCAACAATTATCTTAACCCATAATCGTTAAATCACATCCCAAGAATTGGAGATTTTAGCCACACATGTATAAGAGATAGAAATTTATACCAAATTGAGCTTGCATTCAACTGGGTATGAAGATTTAAGTCTTGATACAGGCCAAAATTGAAGAATCCAAGAGACCCAAATCCAAATCTTGAAGATGAAACCCTTTGGAACTTCAAGTCTTCAAAACCCTCTCAAACTTAGAGCAAAAATATCAAAAAGCACTATTCTATATGAAATTATAATAATTGTTCGACTCTTAAAACTACAACTATAACTAGTATTTATAGCTTTCATAGATTTGTGCTGTAGCGGATCATTCGACATCGTTAGTCGGAATCGCCGATCAACTCAGCGATTCGCCCTTTGGTGTAGTTCATTGCTGTCTTGCAACAGCCTTCAGCATAGTCGTGCTTTGGGTCATTGGGCGACATGGTACTGCTTCGCGGAACATCTCGGCGCTGCGCCAACTACTTCCTTTTTCCGCCGACTTTATCCTTTCCTTCAGGGCTCAGCACACAGGAACAAAAGGTGAAGCAAGACCCTTCAGCAACTCACCAAGTGAACTCGGCGATCCTCAGGCCTTCATTTCTTTGTTCTTTTCAGCCTTTTCGTTCCTTTTTGCGACGTAGTGTCCATGCTTTCCTTCAAATTTCAAATAACTGAAACTTAAGGGTTTTCATCAGATATTAAGATAAAATAAGCATTTAAGGACACAATTTCTATTAAAATATAGCCCTAAATGAGTCCAATTTGTGGACTCATCAACACCCCCAACTTAAACTTTTGCTTGTCCTCAAGCGAACTCAAGTTTAGCCGTTCAAAAAGGGTGTCTCGAACAGTACTACACAAGACTCAATTTACTTATGCAAAGATCAATTGTGTACTCAAAGATTCAAGTTGTGACACACTATTACCAAAGATTCTCAAGCTCGCAATACTCGCTTCAAATGCAAGTTCAAGCTCAACAAAAGCCTTCGAATGCCCTCACACAAATAATGATTCCATTTTCACACGCAAAGGTAAAATCAATTTAACGTTCAGGAATCAGATACAATGCTCACACTCACAAAGATGTACACAATGCATGCTTTCACCTATAGGTTTCCCGTATTTTCCAATCAACATTTGTTTCGACTTTCTCTAGATCACAAAGGTCTTAACAAGGCTAGTAATGGGGCTGAGTGTAAAGGTATGATCATTTAGGCTCAGTGACTTTTATCCTCATGATATGTGGTGCTCTCAACACTTCCTTTCTTTTTCCTTCATCATTATCATTAGTGCATCATAGGTCATCCTATTATTCACTTTCCATGGATTGTTTGGAAACCTCATCTCTTTTGTACTTTATTCCACAACTTTCTTTTTCATTCTTTTTCTTTTTCTTTTTCTTTCTCTTTTCTCCTTTTGTTTATATGGAGGGGTTTCAGTTTTCTCAACACCATGGATTAAAGGAGACTTTCCTTGCACTTCTTAACTTTCCCTTTTCTTTTTCACCACACCCCCAACTTAGGCTTTTGGCCTAAGTTGGCTATTCAATTAACCACAATTCAAGAGGATTATAGGTAATTGATTAAGAAAGGTCTAGTTTTCATCAATTTTCTTCCAAAGAAGGGTAAGGCTCCAAGGGTGTTCAAGAGAGAATTACACGCTCACAAGGTAGGTCACAAAAGAGGTATATGTCAAATTGGTTCACACTCTTCGAAGTTTCCTGAGATCATATCAAGAGAAAGTCTTACTTAGTCAATCGAACCAGCAAGGCAAATTCTAGGTGTTGTCATGCATGGTTCCAGGTAAGCTTATCACACAAGGCATCGACGCTTAAGTCTAACATGACTCCATACTTTTGCTAGTGTGCAACAATCATCACAAGAAAATCGATTTGATAAATCACTAATCACAACGAGATGCAAAGAGTTCACATATTGTCTATGCAACTTCATTTGGCCTCATCATAGCCGTACATTCATGTTCGTTCGATTGAGAGCACTATTCAAGTCATCGGTATTGATTGAAACCGAGACTTAAATTTTGCAAAAGAACAACTACATTCAACACACGAGAGGTGGCAAAAAATTTTGGACACGGGTTAAACCATTTTGTAATAAAATAAATAAGAGGAGCCATAAACTCAATCATCCATAGAAACAGATAAAACACAATTTTTAAAGCAGAACAACCCAAATATATACACAAAACACAACTATCAACACAAAAGGTGTGGGCCTCAGCCCACCAATTAAAAAGTATTTGTCCTAAAATGCAAATAATAGAATACTAGACTTTAGAATAAAGAAAGACAGAGAGGGAGGTAGGGAAAAAAATCATGTCTACACAGTCGCTCCATCTGTCTGGGCATCAGTGACATCATTAAAGTACTGCCATTTCATTTGAGTACAACTTTCGAGGAGAGGAACGCGGAGTTTGAAGTACCAACCTTTTATGCCGATCAAATGGATATTGAGATGCTAGAAAGCAATGTAATCCTACTCGTAGCACAATTTGACACTAAAAATACTCTAGAGATGCAAAAATATAGGAACTAGAGTGCAGGTGTGAGTTTGGACAGATAAAAAGTGAAGGAAAGTGATTGAAGTTGAATTTTTTTTTAAACTTTTGTCTTGCACAAACCATTCAGTATTAGCCAACTTGGCAACATTAGTCAAGCTCGCCTATTCACTCAGCAGAACGCCGACTGCTTAATTTTTTTGCCGAATTTACAGGACCTCTGGTTTACGAAGGGTCCAAATGGCGGTTTCCATCATGTCGGCGATTCGCCAATAATTTCCAAAGCTCACCAAGTTTTACAGACTCCAATGCAGTATGGTCTTGAGTCTAATGGCGGTCTAGTTTAGAGTCGTCAAACCGTTTGGCGATTCACTGATTGGACCTGTTGTTCGCCACTCTGCACTTTTTCGTTCACTCTCTACACTTCCATCTGCACGATCAACACCTCATTATTTTATCAAAGCAAAAGACAGCAATAAATGGTTTTGGGTTGCCTCCCAAACAGTGCCTTAGTTAACGTCGTGGCACGACACAGCAGGGTCTTCAGGTGTCTTCCAAATACACCACTTCAACCAAAGAAATCTCTTGACAATCCCCAAAATATAATTTCAGACTTTGATCGTTCACTTTAAATGGAGGTCCTTCTTGATCTTCAACTTCGATGGCACCATTGGTGAACACTCGCGTTACTCTAAAAGGTCCAGACCCTTTCAATTTGAGCTTTTCGGGAAATAGTCTAAGTCGAGAGTTATATAGCAAAACGCAATCTCCTACCTTGAAGTCCCGCTTGAGTATCCAAGCATCATGCCATTTCTTCATCTTCTCTTTGTAGATGGCTGAACTTTCATACGATCTGAGTCTAAATTCATCCAGTTCGTTCAACTGATCTACCCTCTCTCTTGAAGTTTTTGACCGGTCCAAATTTAAAGCTTTCAATGCCCACAATGCTTTGTGTTTTAACTCAACGGGTAAATGACAAGCCTTACCATAAACCAACTGACATGGAGACATACCAATAGGTGTTTTGTAAACGGTCCGATATGCCCATAGTGCATCATCGAGTTTCCTAGACCAGTGAGTTCTGTTGGTATTTACTATCTTTGCCAGGATGCTTTTGATTTGCCGATTTGACACTTCGACTTGGCCACTTGTTTGGGGTGATATGGGGTTGCTACCTTGTGTTTCACCCCATATTTACTCAGCGCCATTGAAAACCACCTATTGCAAAAGTGGGACCCCCATCGCTAATGATTGCCCTAGGAGTGCCAAGTCTTGCGAAGATGTAGCGTTTCAGAAATTGGACAACACTTTTTCCTTGGTTGTTTGGGAGTGCGATGGCTTCCACCCATTTGGAAATGTAATCTACAGCCACTAAGATATATTTATTTCCGAATGAGCTCACAAATGGGCCCATGAAATCGATCCCCCATACATCGAATAGCTTAACTTCCAAAATAGGAGTGAGAGGCAACTCGTGCCTTCTAGACACTCCGCCTTGCTGCTGATATTGAGAGCATTTATTCACAAATTCATGTGCGCCCTTGTATAGGGACGGCCAGTAATAACCACTTTGGAGAACTTTAGCGGCAATGCGAATACCACTATGGTGACCTGCTACTGGAGATGCATGGCAAGCATGGAGAATTTCTATTGCTTCTTCTTTCGGAACACACCTCCTAATAACATGGTCAACACATTCTCGAAACAAGTATGGCTCATCCCAAAAGTACTTTTTAACATCGAACATGAATCTCTTTTGTTGGTAAAAGGTCAGCTCATCCGACATCAGTTCACTCACAATGTAATTTGCAAAATTTGCATACCATGGTGTAGGTTTGTGGGATATAGTAAACACATGTTCGTCGGGGAAGGAGTCGTCTATGTCGACCTCACTCTCGGCATCTTCCCTTCCTTTCAACCTCGATAATTGGTCTGCCACTTCATTTTCGCAGCTTTTTCGATCGTTTACCTCAAAATCGAACTCTTGCAATAGTAGCACCCACCTTATCAATCTTGGTTTTCCATCTTTCTTCGCCATCAAGTAGCGGAGTGTAGCATGATCAGTGTGTACTATGGCTTTGCTGCCTAGCAATTATACCTGTAACTTTTCAAATGCATAGACCACTGTGAGCAACTCTTGTTCAGTGACCGTATAATTTCATTGGGTAGTATTCAGAGTTTTGCTTGCGTAGTAAACTGGGTGAAATAATTTGTTGCGCTTTTGCCCTAATACTACCCCCAATGCCATACCACTAGCATCACACATTACTTCGAAAGATTCGAACCAATTAGGACTGACAATAATCGGGGTAGATACTAATTTTTCCTTTGAACACTTAAATGCAGCCATACAAGCATCATCAAAATAGAACTTCACTTCCTTCTCTATGAGTTTGCATAGTGGGTGTGCAATCTTTGAGAAGTCTTTAATGAACCTTCGGTAGAAACATGCATGCCCCAAGAACCTGCGAATACCCTTTACTAAAATTGGCAGGGGTAGTTTCTCAATTACCTCAATTTTTAACTTATCAACTTCTAGCCCTTGTTGCAACACTTTGTGTCCTAGAACAAAACCTTCATTTGCCATGAAATGACATATCTCCCAATTTAGGACCAGGTTCGTTTCCACGCATCTTTGAAGCACTTGCCCTAAGTGTGTTAAGCACTCTTCAAACGTATCCTCTACGACTGAAAAGTTGTCCATAAATACTTCCATAGAGTCTTTGATGTAGATCAAGCTACCGCCATAAATACCAAACTGGATGCAATGCAACATAAAATGACCATGCATTTCAAACAAATGGCCTTAAGTCAAGCACTGGTAAACGTTGTACAACAAGCAACCAGTTGGTGTGGAGTCTGTGGTAGTGGAGCACATGAAACCAAATTTTGTGAGGCAAACCCAGATTTCGTGAACTGTATGGGTAATGCACAAAGAGGTGGAGGTCAGCAAAACTATGGTAATACATATAACTCTAGTTGGAGGAACCATCCTAACTTTTCATGGGGTAGGAACCAAAACCAAAACTAACCACAAGGGGCTAACCAATATCATTCCCAAGGGGATGGGCAGCAATACCAAAATCCTAACCGAGGCGCAAATCCAAGTGCACCAATGGGGGGATGACTAATGAGGAGCTACTCCAAAAGCTCATGGCTGAACTAGGGACAAAAATAAATGCTAGGATAGATAAGCAGTATGGGAACATCAGAAACATTCAAATGTCCCAAATGAGTTTAGAGAAACAAGTTACGCAAGTAGCCAATTCTTTGAACTTACGTACCAAGGTGGACTGGCCGGTGATATAGAACCCAACCCAAAGTAATTGAATGCGATAAGTACTAGAAGTGGGTTACAACTAGAGGAACTAGCTCCAAAGAAGAGAGATGATGATGCAGGTAATAAGGAAAAGAAAGTGGAAGAGCTAGTAAAGAACTCCAATGTTGAGACGCTCGTTCCTCAAAAGAAACTACCCCCTCTGTTTCCACAAAGGCTTTGAAAGCAGAATGAAGACGAATGCTTCGGTAAGTTCTCTCTCTCCTTAAACAGTATCACATTAACCTACCTTTGGTTGACATTTTGCAGGGTATTTCGAAGTATGGTAAGTACGTGAAGGAGATAGTGGCTAACAAGAGGAGGCTCATGGAGTATTAAATTGTAGCACTTACTGAGGAGTGCAGATCTAGAATTCAGAATAGATTACCCAAGAAGTTAAAAGACCCGGGTAGTTGTACTGTGCAGATTACAATTGGGAAAAGTGTTCATGCCCGGGGGTTGTGTGATTTGGGTGCTAGTATTAATCTTATGCCCTTATCATTATATAAAAATCTTGGGTTGGGTAATCCAAAATGAACCACTATAATTCTACAACTCGCTGATAGGTCCATTGCTAGGCCAGAGGGGGTAGTAGAGGATGTGTTAGTAAAAGTAGGTTCCTTGATCTTTCCGGTGGATTTTGTGGTCTTAGACTTTGAACCTGATTATAAAGTTCCATTCATTCTGGGACGTCCGTTCTTGGCTACGGGGTGGGCATTAATTTATGTAGCAGTAGGGCATTAACTATGAGGGCACATGATAAGGTTGAGCTGTTTGATGTTTACCGTGCCTTGAAATTACCATTCATCTATGAGGAGTTGTCCACTATTACGATTGTAGATCATGATGTAGAAATGCAACAAATTGCGCCTGAGGATCCCTTAGGAAGAGTGTTAGTGGGGCATGATGTAGATGGAGATACTGAGACTCAAGAGATAGAGGCTTGTTTGAATCTGGTAGTCATGGAGATACATAAGCGGAGAGTAGAGCCATTAGATCGTGAGTTAGGGCCTCCACCCAAACCTTCTATCGAAGAAGCTCCTAAGTTGGAACTAAAAATTATGCCTACTCGCGGTTGATGCGGCATTGAGGGTCCTAAAGTGGAGAAAGAGAGCTATTAGATGGCAGATGGCTCATACTCATGGGATTAGTCCGGCGTTATGTATGCACAGAATCTACATGGAAGAGGATCTCAAACAAAGTGCACAACATCAACGTAGGTTAAATCTTTTAATGAAAGAAGTGGTGAGAAAGGAAGTAATAAAGTGGTTAGATGTTGGAATTGTGTACCCGATTTCTGATAGTAAGTAGGTAAGTCTTGTGCAGTGTGTTCCCAAGAAGGGAAGTATGACAGTGGTAAAGAATTCGAAAAATGAGTTGATTCCTACTAGAACGGTGATCAGATGGAGGATTTGTATGGATTACCGGAAGCTGAATGATGCCACCCGAAAAGATCACTACCCGGTTCCCTTCATTGATCAGATGCTTGACCAAATAGCAGGGCAAAAGTACTATTGTTTCTTAGATGGGTATTCTGGATATAACCAGATTTTAATTGCACCCAGGGATGGGGAAAAGACCACGTTCACTTGTCCTTATGGTACCTATGCTTTCAAACGCATGCCATTCAGACTTTGCAATGCACTGGTGATTTTTCAAAGGTGTATGATGGCCATTTTTCATGATATGGTGGAAGACTTTGTAGAGGTGTTCATGGATGATTTCTTTGTCTTTGGGAAGTCTTTTGAGGTATGTCTCTAGAATCTTGATAAAGTACTTGCTAGGTGTGAGGACACTAACTTAGTGCTAAATTGGGAAAAGTGTCATTTTTTGGTTAGAGAGGGGATAGTGTTGGGACATAAGGTGTCTAAGTCGGGATTAGAGGTTGATAAAGCCAAGGTAGAAGTTATTGAGAAATTGCCCCCACCTATCTTTATAAAAGGGGTGCGAAGTTTCCTAGGTCATGCAAGTTTTTACCGGAGATTCATCAAGGATTTTTTCAAAATTGCGAGACCTATGTGCAGTCTTTTGGAGAAGGAGGTGAAATTTGATTTTGATGAGATGTGTTTGAAAGCTTTTGAGATGTTGAAGAGGAACTTGATTGACGATCCCATCTCAATTGCTCTTAATTGGGAATTACCATTTGAACTCATGTGTGATGCAAGCGATGTGGCAGTGGGTGCAGTGTTGGGATAAAGAAAAGATAAGGTGTTCCACTCGATCTATTATGCAAGCAAGACCCTGGATTCTGCACAAGCTAATTACACAGTGACTGAGAAGGAGATGCTAGCCCTAGTGTTCACCTTCGACAAGTTAAGATCATATTTGGTAGGTACTAAGGTGATTGTTTTTACTGACCATGCACCTATTAGGTACCTATTCAACAAGAATGATGTAAAACCAAGGTTGATTCGGTGGATATTGGTTCTCCAAGAATTTGACCTTGAGATTAAGGATAGAAAAGGTACTGAAAATCAAATAGCTAATCATTTGTCTAGGTTGGAGGATTTTTCACATGTCCATGCAGGGGAACAAATCCGAGAAGAGTTTTCGGATGAACAGTTGATGGCACTATATATCTCTCAAGTGTCTTGGTATGCAGACATAGTGAATTTGATAGTAAGTGGAGAGCACCCTCCAGGTGCAACCACCCAACAAAAGAGAAAGCTCAATCATGATGCTAAGTTCTATATCTGGGATGAACCGTTCTTATTCAAGCAAGGAGTGGATAGGGTGGTGGGAAGATATATTCCGGAGTATGAGGTAAAGAAAGTGCTAGAAAGTTGTCATGCTAGCCCATATGGAGGCCACCATGGAGGAGAACGCACGACGCATAAGGTACTACAATCTGGTTTCTTTTGGCCCTCTTTATTTAAAGATTCTATTGCTTTTGTGAAGGGATGTGATAAATGTCAAAGGTTGGGTACTATATCGAGGAGACATGAGATGCCACTAAGTAACATTCTTGAGGTGGAAATTTTTTATGTGTGGGGTATTGACTTCATGGGTCCCTTCCCGCCATCTAATGGGAACCAATATATCCTTGTGGCTGTTGATTATGTGAGTAAGTGGGTTGAGGTTGTCGCTCTTCCTTCGAATGACTCAAGAGTTGTGATTAAGTTCATAAAGAAGCATATTTTCACTCGCTTTGGCACTCCAAGGGCAATCATAAGTGATGGAGGTAAGCATTTCATTAACCATCTAGTGAAAGATATTCTTGCTAAGTATGGTATTCATCATAAGATTGCTACAGCTTACCATCCTCAAACGAGTGGCCAAGTGGAAGTTTCAAAAAGAGAGGTGAAGCAAATTTTGCAAAAAATGGTGAATGCACAAAGGAACGATTGGTTTGAGAAGCTGGATGATGTGTTGTGGGTGTATAGGACTACATACAAGACACCCATAGGGACTTCTCCTTATCACATAGTGTTCGGTAAAGCATGTCATCTTCCGGTAGAACTAGAACACCAAGCTTATTGGGCGATCAAGAGGTTAAATCTGGACCCTGAGCTAGCCGGTAGGAAGAGAGTTAATCAAATACATAAACTTGAGGAGTTTAGGCTCCATGCGTATGAGAATGCCAAGCTCTACAAAGAAAAGACGAAAAGGTGGCATGACAAGCACAAAGTTACTCGCACTTTCACTCCGGGATAAAAGGTACTACTTTTTAACTCAAGACTAAGGTTATTCCCTGGAAAACTAAGGTCTAAATGGAGTGGTCCTTTCGAAGTGGTAAGAATGACACAACATGGGGCTGTTGAACTTAAAGGTGAAACTGGCCCTATGTTCTTGGTAAATGGGCAAAGAGTCAAACACTACTTTGGAGAAGATTCGGATCGTGATCGGGAGGCTCTTGAGCTAAATGATGAATGATTAAAGTTGAGTCGTGCCGCGACGTTAAATCAAGCTCTACACGGGAGGCAACCCGTGAACAATATGTAATAGATAGGTAGTTTGTTTTACAGTTTGACTTTTTGTTTTAGCGTAGTTTAAATTCTTAGAATCAACGAAGTATTTTTATCTATTAGTTTTATCTAGATAGGATTTTTCATTATTTGTAACTTAGTTTGTAATAGTAAAAATATGAAAAAAAAAATTGGAGACAGGCTCACTAGCTGGCGTGTTGTGCCTGGCTTAAAACTTCAGAGAGTATCTCCTGGCACACTAAGCGGCGCGGCGCACCAAGAGGAGAAATTTAAACTCGCTTCAGTGGCGCACTGATGGCACCTCGTGCTGGTGCCACGCTATTGCTTAGAAATTTGGGCAAATTTTTTTAAATGGGTCAAAACTCGACCCAACCCCCTTACAATCCCTAAACTAAATTCATCCCCCCATTCTCCCAAATTTCCCTCCACCCCAACCCCTAAACTCTCTCAACTATTCTTCTTCTTCTTCACTTCCCCCTCCACATTCCTCCATTAAAACACCACACCAACCTTTGCGTTTCACCACAAAACCCTTTTTCTTCCATCTTCCCCTATAAATACCCCAACTCCAACATTTTATTTCCCTTCCAACTCTTTTTCTCTAGAATCTTTTTCTTTTTCTCC
This sequence comes from Solanum acaule, assembly GCA_036250505.1. NCBI lineage: Eukaryota > Viridiplantae > Streptophyta > Magnoliopsida > Solanales > Solanaceae > Solanum > Solanum acaule. Next base: position 48,217 of record JAJOOR010003445.1, read on the forward strand.
CAACCCCGTAGCCCAACCCGACCCCCCCCCCCCCTTTTTTTCTAATTCTTTTCTTTTTCTCCAATTTTCTTTCTTCTAAGTAGGTATTCATGGCACCCAAAGCAAGAAATGTTGCAAGTGGAGCGGGTTCTAAGTGAAATAGGAAGGGAGAACCTTCCGGGTCTTCAAGTAACCGGGAACCATTTCAGAAATTCGGCAAGAAAGCGGTGGAGCTATATGGGCATGAGTGGTTTGAGTGCCAAAAAGAGGCAAAATACCTTGGAGATGAGTACGTCAATGAGGTGAGGTTGCAAACCCAATTCTCGATTATCTATAATACTATCAATGCTCTTGGGCTGAGATTTATATTTGAAAACCCGGGTGATTGTAACTTGACTCTAGTGCGAGAATTTTATGCAAATTGGCTCACGAAAACCCGTTCCAATAAGACTGTGCCAATTCGGGGTAAGGATGTGAGATTTACTGCTAAAGTGCTAAATTTGTTGTTGGGCACTCCAAATTGTGAGGATGAGGACTTTAATAGGTTAAGGAAAATCCCCCTAATAGAGATATACATCATACGTTGTATGGGGTGGAGTCTATTGCTAGGTGGGATAGAAGTAAGGACATTGAGAGGCATTCTACACTCCATTATGCTAATTTTAATCAGGTTGATAGAGTGTGGTTAAAGATTGTGTGTAGTGTGTTCTAACGGCGAAGCACTTTACCGATATGACTAGAGATAGGGTGGTGTTGGTGTAAATGTTGATGAAAGGGATGCCCAATAATGTTGGGGTTGTTTAAGGTAGAATATGATGAAGTTTCGGAACAATATGAGATGGCGATTCTGTTATGGGGGGATGATTACCCGGTTACTAAGGGCCGAGGGAATCGATGAAGAGGAGTTAGACATGACTATTCCTAGGCACCCCGACTTGATTGGCAAACTAGTAGATGTGACTAGGACTAAGGTGTTAGACACATCCCATGGAACTGTCTTATCAGCCTAGGAGCAGCAGGCACGTGATGACAGCGTGATGGATCGTATGTTCGGAATGGCAGAGCTGCAGCTTAGGATTGGGGGCCACCTGATCATGGAGGCGGAGATGGAAACCTTGGCAGACCACTACCCGTTGATAGACAGTGTAGCCTTTCTTTGCAGGACTGGGACAGCTTTTCAGGAACCTCTGGATGATGATGAGGCCACTTCAGATGAGGCGATGGATGATGATGAGGATGATGATGGTGTGAATGATTATGCTAACGCCTTAAGGGTATTCGATGGAGGTTGTGATGACGACGAGTCCTAGAGGCCTGAGGGAGTAATCCTATCTCGATGCTTTGTTTTATTTGTGCACTGGGGACAGTGCTAATCTTTAAGTGTGGGGTGGGAGATATATCTCTTGTGTATATGTGTTTTTACTGCTTTATCAAGTCTTAATTTTTTTCTTTTTTAGGATGAAAGGATTAATTTTTTTTGGGTTCCTCAGCATTTGTTTTCGGTACTTTTACTGAGGATAGTCCCTTTGAATCGACTAGGACTAGTTTTATTGCTTTATTAAGTCGTAGAGTCGTCGTAGGAGTGACGATTCCCGATAATGGATAGATGACGACTGTCTTAAGAGAAAATTAGTCACATAGGGGAGTAGAATTGAAAAACCAACCTTGGTATTTTGAACCTATGTCCGAAAAAGTTAGCCAGACGTCATGGGTAGTCACTATTGGAAAATACAAAAAGAATAATAACCTTGAAACAAGCATGTGTTCTTTGTTTTGACTCTGAATGAATCCAAATGGGCTTAAGTGTGTAGTAATATTGCAATGCAAGTTGTATGAGCATGCTAGTATGATGTGTCCTTATGTGTGTTGTGATGCCATGTGTGGTGAGTTATTGTTGGTTCTTGATTCAATTGATATCTAGAACTTGCCCGGTGTGTGTTGAATGAGTAGTTGTATGACTTAGGGAATATGATTAAGGTGTTTCTTTGGAAAAGCCAATTCTTGACACTAATTATATGCCTACCAATGAAATTACCCCTAGTAAAGCCCCATTAAGCCTTTATCCTTGTTTGATTGTTAAGCCACATGACTAAGCCAAAACCCTTTTGATTCATACCAAAGTCTTTGATCCCAATGAAATCCGTAATGCACTATGTTAAGAAGAAAGGTTGAAAAAGTTGGTTGATGTGAGAAAGGGTGGAAATGCTAAATTTTGTGGAAAATAAAAGGATAAGTAAAACTTTGTTTTGTCCCTGGTCCTTAGTGACAATGTGCACCTCAACTTAATTGAGGGTGACTAGTTTAGAAATATGCTCTAAAAATGGGACCTGGTCCTACCAAGGATATTTTGTACCTCACTCGGACCTTAAAGTCTTGAGTTGAGGGTGGCTAGTGCAAAGGCATATATAAAAAAAAAGAATAAAGGGCAAAGATGGAGAAACAAAAAGGGGTAAATATTCATGAAGTGTGTACTAAGAAGAAAGAAAAGCTAAGTAGGATATTTGTTGGCAAAGCAATGACATGTGCATTAGGGAGATATAGTCACTAAAATGAATCCAAAATATTCCCTCCCTTACCCTAAGACGACATTACAACCAAATAGAAGTCCTCTTGATTCCGTGGGAAATATAATGTGAAAGTGAAAACACACTATTGATGCTTATCGTGACCAACGACACTAACCTACGGTATGAGTGTCTACGATCGTCGATAGTATCGTAACCCAACTAAAGGTTGGGGTCATGTCCCAAGGGAGTGGTTTTGAGAATTGATAGAAAAATAAAATTAAGCTCTAACTAGTCATAGCTAAAGACATTAATGAACATAAACATGGTAAATAAAGGGGGTGACACGAAAGTGTCAAATATTGATTTGGGGGTTTTGTTACAAGTAGTAAAAATAGTGAAGATTAACAAGAAAATCAAGTATGGGGAAATGTTCTTGGGGTGTGACCGCAATACAAGTTGAGATAAATAGTTGGGTACATGTTTTTGATAAGAAATTTGTAAGATAATAGCGACTAGGCTAAACTTTAAAAGGCAATAAGTTCCCTCTCGAGCAACTTACCCCGTTTCAAATGCGTTCCTCTCGGACACCCATTTGCCGCATGAAGACCAGTGTACGCCTTACCTCACTAACTCTCTCGAGCTGAGTGTTAAGATTGGGACTAGGGCTCACCCTCTCGGGGTGAACCACGTGTCAACCCACTCCTTAGACCATCAGTCTAGTGGTCTTGGTTTCGCGACCTCCTTCTCGGGCAAGCCGAAAACACATGAGTGGCTTTGTATTTGCAACTACGAACCCTTTAGATTAAACCACAACCACTAGGTGAAATCACCATTAAACTACATCTAACCTATCAGCAAGCAAGACCCAACAATAATATCAACACATATTTGCCAAATCACACCCCAAGAATGGGGGTTTTTCGCCACACATCAAGAAATAACAAAATACACCTAAAATGATAGTAAAATCAACTAGGTATAAGAAATTAAACCTTAATTTAAGCAAAGGAAGAAGAATAGAGAAGACCCACTTCCAACTTGGGTAAGATGAACTCCTTTCTTTAAGTTCCTAAAAACCCTCTCCAAACTTTAGAGAAAATATCTAAAAAGTACTATTCTATTCTGGAAATTAAAATAAAAGTTCAACTATTAAAAATAATAATAAGTTCAGTATTTATAGACTTCAGAAAATAGCGCTGGCGGATCTTTCGGCGAAGTTAGTCGATGTCGCCAAATGACCTCGGCGACTCACCCTTCGTCTGTCTCATCGCCGTTTCGTGCTTGCCTTCAGCACCTTCACATTCTGGACCATTGGGCGGTATGTAGTGCTTCATGGAACTATTTGGCGTAGCGTCGACTGCTCCTTTCATTGCCTTTTTTATCCTTCTCCTTCAGGGCTTCACGTACTGGAACAAAGGGCGGAGTAAATCCCTTCGGTGAATCGCCAAGTGTGCTTGGCAATGCTCGACTTTCAGCTTCGTCGTTCTATTTAGCCTTTTTGTTCCTTTTTGCGCCTAAGTGTCCATACTTTCACTAAAACTTCAAATACCTGAAACTTAAGAGTTTTCATCAGATATTTAGATAAAACAAGCATTCGAGGACACTATTCTTATCAAAATAAAACCCTAAATGAGTCCAATTTATGGACTCATCAACACCCCCAACTTAAACTTTTGTTTGTCCTCAAGCAAACTCAAGTTCAGCCATTTAAAAAGGGTGTCTCAAACAGTGCTACACAAAACTCAATCATGAACATACACAACAAGATTCAAATTACTTATGCACAAATCAACTGTGTACTCAAAGATTCAAGTTGTGACACACCATTACCAGAGATAATCATGCTCACAGTACTTGCTACTTGTGCAAGTTCAAGCTCGACAAAAAGTATCTAAATGCCCTCACATGAAGAATGATTCCATATTCACACAAAGAGGTTAATCAATTCAAGGTCAAGAATCAGATGCAACGCTCACACTCAAAAAGAGGAACATAATGCATGTTTTTACCCATAGGTTTGCCCTTATTTTCCAATCGACTTTCGATTCGGCTTACTCAAGATCAAAAAGGTCTTTCTAAGGCTTGTAATGGGGATGAGTGCAAAGGTATGGTCATTTAGGCTCAGTGGCTCCTTCCTCGTGGGATGTGATATTCTCAGGGCATTCCCTTCTTTTCCTTTATCGATTCTTTTTCTAGTGCTTCTAAGTCACCTGTTTATTCACCTTCATGGATTGCTTGGAAACCCGATTTCTTTCGTACCTTATTCCACACTTTTTTTTAATTGAATTGAAGGGGTTTCCACTGTTCTGCAATACCATGGGTTAAGGGGGACTTTTCCTGCAGTTCTTGACTTCTCCTTTTCCTTTTCACCACATCCCCAACTTAGGCTTTTGGCCTAAGTTGGTTATTCACTAAACCACAAATTAAGAAGATTATAGGTAGTGGGTCAAGTGAGGTCTAGGGTTCATCAAGGTTCTTCCAAAGAAAGGTAAGGCTCAAAGAGTGTTCAAAAAGAGTTTCACACACTCACGTGTAGGCCACAAAAGAGGTATATATCAAATTTGGCTCACTCTTTAAAGTTTCCTAATATCTTATCAAGAGGACACCCTTCTAAATAAATCAGACTAACAGGGAAAATTCTAGGTTTATTTATGCATGGTTCAAAGCAAGCTAATCACACAAGGCATCGACACTTAAGTTAAGCAAGACTACACACGTTCGCTAGTGTGAAATGGTCATAACAAGAGAATCAATTCGATAAATGGCTAGTCACAATGAGATGCAAAGAGTTCACATATTGTCTATACAACTTCATTTGGCCTCATCGTAGCCATACATTCATGTTCGTTCAATTGAGAGCACTATTCAAGTCATCGGTATTGATCGAAACCGAGACCTAATTTTTTGCAAAAGAACAGCCACATTCAACTCACGAAGGGTGGCAGAAATGTGCGAAAAATTCAAAAGGTTTTGAAAAGGTCAAACTCATTTTGCAATTAAACCCAAAAGAGAGCCATAAGCTCAAACAATCGCAAAAGCAGCTATTTACACAATTATAAACAAAAACCCCAAATGTATATAAAAAGTAAATCACAAATAGCACACAAAAGGTAAGCCTCACCCTACCACAAATAAAAAGCAGTTTGTCCTCAAATGCAAGTAATACAGAATCCAAAAGTAGATGTAAGCAAGGTTGAGAGGAGGGTAGAGAAAGTTCCTGGCTATGCAGTCTCTCTATTTGTTGGGGCATCAGTGCCCGGAGTAGTCTCAGACGGAAAGGCAGTGCCAGATCCACTAGGGGCTGCTGTGGACGTAAATGTCTCTACTAGATCTGGCAGATCTCTGAATATGCTCACATCTTGGCTCACTCTTATCTCCTCAACCCATGCTGCTATCAACTCCTCGTCGATTTCTGCATCCAATTCTGCCTGTGTTGCACCATCCCTTTGCACATCTCCGATGGTCTCAGGAACATCGTTATCATCTGCTCTCTCTATGAGTGAAGTGAAGTTGGTAGACTTAAGGTAATCTACGTCCTTCAGCAAACTTGCAATCCTGGCTTTTAGGGCCAGCACCTTAGAGGTTTCCCGCTGTCTGCTCTCACAAGCCATAACTCTCACTGTCAAGGCATCAACAGAATTCTGAATGGGAGTAAGTGATGCTAGTATGGCCCTGTCAATCATCTCGGGAACAGACCTTTCCAGTCTGGTGGCTCTCACATCAGCTGAATAGGCCAACTGCCCAATCTTCAGGATCATGGCCTGAGTGATTCTGGCAGGCTGGGAGGATGAGGAAGCACCTGGAGCCTGTGAGGAAGAAGAAGGAGCTGGTATACCTGAGGGCTTAGAGGTCGGGTGGATGAAGGTGTCTCTGCTGATAATGAGACAACATTGACCTCTGGAGAAGTATCTGCTGGGGCTGCTCTTCTCCTATCATCCTCCTCTCGTGTAAATTCTGCCTCTATACGCCGAATATCAGTGGAGGAAGATGTAGTGACTTCTATATCGCTAGCAGGCTCTCGGGGTACTCCATCATGCCGGAACAACTCAGTAATTAGAACAGGAAATGTCAAGGATGTCTGTGTCTGTTTGGCTCTCAAAGCCATCTCCTGTGAAACCAGCAGTCCCAAGTCGATCCGCCTCCTGGCCATGATAGAACCAAGGAAAGCAGCCTTAGGATGACGCGGGATGGTTTCATTCTGGGATGGTATAATAGTGTTGTTGATGAAGCCAAACCAGTACCAGGAGGCGATATTCATATCCTTCTTCTCAATAGGAGCTCCCGCATCCAACCACCTCGGGGTGATGTCAGAAATCATCAGAGCTAAGGAACAATAGGCAAGCCCTGGTAGGGTAGTACCGAGTGCAGCGGTCGACCTAATACAACATTAATATGCTCGATGTGACACTCCACCTCTTTGCCTCTAACCATAACCGACTTCACTGGTCGGAATTCACTAGCCTTTTTCCTATTTTTCGAGACCAACTCCCCATAGGCTAAGTAGAATTCACGGACCCAGGAAGGAATGTAAGAGCCACGCGGCCCGATGAACTGTTCGAACTCATGATATCTGAGCGTGTTAGCACCTCACAATGCTTACCTTCCAAATCCCCCACAGATAGTAATTTTTCTTCTAGAATGGTTCGTAAACCATCGCCTTTTAGTCTGTTCAGCAACCTGGGTGGAGGTGGAGCTACAGGGAGTGCAGGAGCCACTGGAGGTGGTGCCAAAGCTGGCACTGGTTCAGTCGTAGGAGGAGTTACCGCTGCTGAAACACTGGTGGGTCTAGATTGATGTCCATCCCTGAGCCTATTTTGTTGGTGAATCAAGGGTTGTTTATCATCCGGTTCAGAGAAATCTAGCTCAACAGCTGACCCTTTTCTAGCGATATGCTTTTTTCGTTTGTGTTTATCTCTCAGTGGGAGATCTTGCTTTCTTTTCTGTGAAGTACGTGATCCTCCTTGATTGATTGTAACTCCTTTAGCCCTACTCTGAGGTGGTGCATTCAAGTTTGTGCGTACCATATCTGCAAAGGTTTGTGATTAATCAGAAGAACAATCACACTAAAATACAGAAGATCTGAAGCAAAAAGGTTCACCGAACAGTCGGCGAATCGCCAAATTTCTTTAGCGAGCTATGTCGAACTTGTCGAAGGGATTAGCTTGAAATCTAGGGAAATAAGCTATTAAAAATTCTATTTGGCGAGACGCCGACTACTTTCGACGATGACGAAGTAGTCCGCCAAAAGAAACAGTGAAAAGGGGTAGAAGAGGCATGCAAAAGGCGGTCTGAAGTCCTAATGGCGAGTCGCCGACTACCTTTGGCGACCACGAATGTGTCCGCCAAAAGTTACAGATCTCTCAGCACCATGGACATGAATAAAGAGCGATATAAGATCAGTAGGCGAACCGCCAAATTGTTTGGGGAGCATGACCCAGCTCGCCGAATGATTCACCGTGCCTATTTTTCAACCCCTTCTTAGAATCGACCTTACAAGCACTGAAAACGTAATTAAAGCATGCAGACGTGAAATTCACACCAGACCCATACTTCCCATCATTCCAGAATACTCAGACTTCTTCCGGTCCTGCCAAATTATTGCCATTTAACTATGATCACCCTTAAGAATGTCGTCACCCATTCCTTCATTGAGCAACTTTTGTTATTTAACACAAATGTGGGATCTTTAGGTGTTACCCAACTAATACAACGACAATCAAGCGGGAATCATTTCCATCGCAATCAAATTAAAGCACAAACAACAAGGCATTCGACTATTAAAATATTTAAGGAAACTAAGTACGGATAACACATAGCATATCAACTTATTTCTATCAGGGAGGCCCAGCACACGTCATCCTGATACTACAATTGCAAAAGAGTGCAAAAACTTTTAAGATAAATTTGGGGTTTTTATGGGCTAACCTTTAATGCCGATCAAGTTGCTTTTTGAAATGCTAGGCAGCAAAGAGATCCAACCCCAAGCACTATTTACCAATTGAAATACCAATGCAAAGGTAAAAATCTGAGAAAAAGTACTTTTGGTGTGATTTTGGGGAGTTTGAGACGAGGGAAAGTGAGAGTTTCAAACATTTTGACTTTCTGCCTTTATATAACCATTCAGTTCTCTGTCATTCGGCGACATTAGTCTTATCGCTGATAAAATCGGCAATGCGCCAAACTCTTACTTACCTCACCGAGTTTTACAGGACATCTCTTATTTTGGGGTCCCAACAGCGAATTAAGTCGGAGTCACAGATAGATTCGGCGACTTGCCCACTAGGTCCTTGGCTCACCAACTTGTACTTCTCAACACCATTCTCATTTTACCCTACAAAATCAGCACACCATTATTCGAAGAGAATAATTAAAAATAGTAAAACCTTGGGTTGCCTCCCAAGAAGCGCCTTATTTTACGTCGTGGCACGATGTAAGTTCTGTCTCACTCTCTGTTATTGGGGTTAGCCCCAGTGTCACTAGGTGACCCCAATATGTCATTTGGGTGGAGATGAGGTACTGCAAAACTCAGGAATGACCTGATCAGCTGGATTGATCTAGAGTGAGATCCAATCATTTGATTCAACACTTCAACATTCTCCTTCATTTTTTCCAACACTCGATCCTGATCGATGACCCTTTGGAGAATGATTTGAAGTGTGTCCTCAACACTATTTTGTCTCCCATCTCTGGACTTCCTCCGCTCATGAGAGGATATATACCTCCCCTTGTTGTTGTGTTGTACTTCCACCTCTGAGATTTTAGTGACCAGTTCGTCTAGCTGAGATGCCAAAGCGGTCATAGTGAGGTCCTTTTGGACTCTTTGGCTCAATTCCACCAACTTCCCACTACTCTGCTCAGCCATGTTCATCTAAGTGGACAAATCAACGAAAAACAAAAATAAAGTAAAGTTAGTGAACTACAACTAAGAAGAACAAAAATTCTACTAATCGAAAAATTCTCAAATAACACCACTCCCCGGAAACGGCACCATTTTGATGCTTATCGTGACCAATGATACTAACCTACGATATAAGTGTCTACGATCGTCGATAGTATAGTAACCCAACTAAAGGTTGGGGTCGTGTCCCAAGGGAATGGTTTTGAGAATTGATAGAAAAATAAATTTAAGCTATAACTAGTCGTAGCTAAAGACATTAACGAATAAAAACATGGTAAATAAAGGGGGTGACACGAAAGTGTCAAATATCGATTTGGGGGTTTTGTTACAAGTAGTCAAAATAGCGAAGATTAACAAGAAAATCAAGTATGGGGAAATGTTCTTGGGGTGTGACCGCAATACAAGTTGAGATAAATAGTTGGGTACATGTTTTTGATACGAAATTTGTAAGATAATAGTGACTAGGCTAAGCTTTAAATGGAAATAAGTTCCCTCTCGGGCAACTTACCCCGTTTCAAATGTGTTCCTCTCGGACACCCATTTGTCGGATGAAGACCAGCCAACGCCTTACCCCACTCACTCTCTCAAGTTGAATGTTAAGATATGGGACTAGGGCTCACCCTCTCGGGTTGAACCTCATGTCGACCCACTCCTTAAGCCATCAATCTAGTGGTCTTGGTTTCGCGACCTCCCTCTCGGCAAGCCGAAAACACATGAGTGGATTTGTATTTGCAACTACAAATCCTTTATATTAAACCACAACCACTAGGTGAAATCACCATTAAACTACATCTAACCTATCAGCAAGCAAGACCCAACAATAATATCAACATATATTTGCTAAATCACACCCCAAAAATGGGAGTTTTTAGCCACACATCAAGAAATAACAAAATACACATAAAATGATAGTAAAATCAAATGGGTATAAGAAACTAAACATTAATTTAAGCAAAGGAACAAGAATAGAGAAGACCCATCCAACTTGGGGAAGATGAACTCCTTTCTTCAAGTTCCCAAAAACCCTCTCCAAACTTGAGAGAAAATATTTAAAAAGTACTATTCTATTCTGGAAATTAAAATAAAAGTTCGACTATTAAAAATAATAATAAGTTCAGTATTTATAGACTTCAGAAAATATCGTTGGAGGATCTTTTGGCGAAGTTAGTAGATGTCGCCAAATGACCTCGGCGAATCACCCTTGCCTTCAGCACCTTCACATTCTGGACCATTGGGCGGTATAGTACTGCTTCATAGAAGTATTCGGCGAAGCGCCGATTGCTCCTTTCATCGCCTTTTTGATCCTTCTCCTTCAGGGCTTCGTGTACTGGAACAAAGGGCAGAATAAATCCCTTCGTCGAATCACCAAGTGTGCCTGGCGATGCTTGGGTTTCAGCTTCGTCGTTCTTTTCATCCTTTTTGTTCCTTTTTGCACCTAAATGTCCATGCTTTCACTAAAACTTCAAATACCTGAAACTTAAGAGTTTTCATCAGATATTTAGACAAAATAAGCATTCGAGGACACTATTCTTATCCAAATAAAGCCCTAAATGAGTCCAATTTGTGGACTCATCAACTATGGGTAGGCTTATGGCATGTTAAGAGAAGTAAGAACTTCATTTGTGAGAGTGAGTGCATTGTTTGAAAAATAGGCCTTGTTTATAATGTGATTGCTTGAGTGAAAGTCTATACTAAACACAAATAAGTGAGGGCATTTATGGCATATGTTTGGATTGTCTAATTGGTATGTTCGTATGAGTTTACATTAGCCGAGAAAAATTATAAAGGAGTCATTCTTTGAGCATATGTGTTGTAACTTGGTGTATAAATGTTGAAATATTGCATCCATTGCGAACTACAAGATCATGATTAAATATGTTTGGTTGATTTTAATGTGGGTTGATAAGTCCAAGGGATATGGGGAAAAAAAAGTTCATAGTCTAAAGATTATTTGAGGACAAACAAAGGTTTAAGTGTGGGGTGGTGATCTTAGGCATATTTATATGCCTAAGTTGTCGAGATTCGCCCATGTTTTGATTGAAGTAAAGACTAATTCTAAGACTATTAGCTTGATTTTGTTAACTTGTGATTGTTCTGCACTAAAACATATGATTAGTTGTTTTAGGAACTCTCAAGGAGATTGGAGTTGATACGAAGAAAGAAGGAGCAAAGAAACGCGAAAAAAGACTAACGCTGGAAGCCCCAGGGCTAGGCACACTGGTTGGCGCGAGGCGCCAAGGGAGAAACCTCAAAGGCCTTTTTCAGGCGCTCTAAAAGGCACGACGTGCCAGGTCTGAAACTTCAGAGATGCTTGCTTGGGGCACTGCCAGGCGCAGCGCACTACAAGCTAAACTACTGGAGCGACTTCTTGGCGCAAAGCCCCATGAGGGTTCAAACTTTTTCAGCAAAAATAGATTAAAATAGGACTCCTAGTTGAAGTAGAATTCAACTCTACTGTTCCCAACTATTATAAATAGACCCCTAGGGCTAATTTGTAGGAAGTTCGACATTATTTTGGTGTACAAGAGCAAGTTCCATCGTTTGTAATAGGTTTTACCTTTCTAACTCTTCTTATTTCTGGAAATCGCATGAACAATTGTATTTTGTGGTTTTCAAATATTATTAGTGGCTAAACGCCCTAGTTCTGGGGCTATAGCTACAGATTGAATGTTGATTATTTAAGGTTCTTGAATTAATTCTTGGTTGTCATTATACATTACTTCTACATTCGTGTTTTAGTATTTTATGCTTGCACACCATAAGAAAATTATATTGTCTATTCTTAAAATCGAGAGAGGAGAGGGTAGATAGACCAGCGAATATAGAAAGCTCAATCATCCATTACGAGTGATGTGTGTTCAGGAGTGACGCCCGGATGAACAACTTACTTGGTTACAAAACAGGATAAAATATAAATGCTCGCCAGTTAGGCTTGCTATCCCTACTCAACGATGTAATTAGACATCTAACTGGAGTAGGCAACTAGAGGTCGAGATACCCAACTCATACAATTAACCCTGTAAACTAGTAACTTGACAACTGAAATTAGTTCTAGGCCAAAAATATGATACATGAGATCCATTGCATGCTGAAGCCCAGGAATTGTCTTTTACTTGCTTGAAACATCACCTTAAAGTCATTTGCAATTAGTTACTTTTATTTATTGCCTAATTCGTAGTAGTAGTAGTAGTAGTTAATAATCATCCAAATCTTTTAAACGGTTACTTTTGTTGATTGTGGAATTAAGTTGTTAAATATAAGTTGATCATAAGTCCCTTGGGAATGAAAAATTGTTTCTAAAAGAAAATATATACCTTGAGCGACTACTTACACTTGTGTGTATATTAGGGAGCAACATTACACTTGGGCTCTTATACCATTTTTCACGACCTAAAAAATGGATGTGAAGGTACTTGTCTATTGCCACCAAGACAAGTCAGCCTCAACCTTACAAAAACAAAAGAAATGAGGAAAATAATAAAGTAAAAACAAGCCAAAAGGCGGAAAACTTATTCATTCTATTAAAAGATCCAAAATCTTGTTGTCACATGTACAAATCACTAAATACATAAAGTGCGGATTAAGAAATAAGTACAAGTCTCGGTCTTTGTTTCTCAAATAGAATAAAACTTAAGAAAAGTAAAAGATAGGCTGCCAGAATGACAAACAACTACCTCTCTAGTCTTTCACGAGACTCAAAAAAAAGAGCAAAAAAGTGATCACGCTAAATTTGGTCGGTACCTACATAAGTGTAGAAGCAAGGAGTTAGTACTTGTAACAACTCAGATTCGGGAAATGCTAGAAATGGGTCAAGTGGGAAACTCATAAGCCCAAAAAGTGGACCATGGAACCCTCCACGAAGCCCGATACGGGCCGTGAAGGTGCCACAGTCCGTTGAGGGGCTCGTGGTAGGTTTCTAGGACCTTCCCCATGTAAGCTTCACTTTGAAGTACACCTAGACGGCCCGTGGTGAGATTGACGGGCTGTAAAAGTGGTCGTGAAGGGGGTCAAGTAAGTAGGATCCTCCCCTAGATACTGGTCAAGGGCCATGGGCATCACAATGGCCCGTGAATCCCCACACGAACCATGAAGTTGTCTGTGAAGGGTTTTCCTAAGACTTAGAGTTTAGGGACAACTTCAAACGTTCATATATTTTATCTCAAAATGAATAAGGTGGCCCATGAGCTATCAAATTAAAAGGTCTTTGAGTCCTCTTTACCATGCCACCAAGTTTGCCCAATTCCCATCTCGGAGTAAAAATTTAGGCCCAAAATGGTAAAGCACTGTTAGGAAGAATTTCTTCACGACCCGTTTGATGGGCTGTGGTGATGATGACGACCCGTTTTGGCCTCCATGATGCCAATTCGATTGTTTCAAGTCAGAGACTTTTGGGGTTTTTCCCCCAATTGTTTTAACTCAATACTAAGTCATTTTTCCTTCTACCCAAAGCTCTATATAATGATTCTAAACCCCCAAATCACCCAAACTAAATTCATTCTCTTAAACTTCCAAAAGTTGATCAAGTTCTTCCTCTCCAAATATTTCTCTCTCTAGAAATTGAAGAAGAAAGCTAGGGTTTCAAGTTCAAGCCTCCAAATCCTCCATTGCTTTCAAGCTTTTGGCATCAATGATAGTTTTCATCCATGGATTCCTTCCATTCATGGAGTTCCCAAATTCCTCTATTTCAAAGTTAGAATTCCCCAATTTAGTAAGGGTTTTCTTCAATTGTCATGGGTTCTTTTTATTATTGATTTAAATAATTGAATTATGATCTCTAATGCATGAATTGATGAAATAATATGATTTTATGATGATTTCTCCTATGAACCCATGAAATCCCATGTTTTCAACTTTTGATCATATGATGTGGAATTTTGATTATGAAGGAAGAGTTTTATGAAATCAAGCATGTAGTGATGGCTTTACATGAATTTATGATGAAATCCATATCTAACACCTGTTTTCTAAATGTTGATGATTGAAAGTGGGTTTTGAGCCTTGAAAGGTATATTATGAGATTATGCATGTTCTTATTAATCTATGCAAATGTTTTAAGAATGCTTTGAGAGTAAAGTATCAATGATAATGATGTAGATGTGTTGTTGAAAAGACTTTTCTTATATACACATAAAAGCAAGATGTGAAAGGTTTTCTCACATAATAAGGATTCTAAGGTTGAAAGGTTTTTCTCACCTAATTGAATCAAAGATTAAGAGTTATCCTAATGAACCTAGCTTGGATTGGCTATTGAAAGATACCTTTCCATGGATAATGACTTAGCTTGGATTAGTTATTGAATGATACCTTTCCATGGATGACTTATCACCTATCTTGGATTGGTAAGATGACGTGCCCTTCCATGGATAATAAGAACAAGTAAGAAATAACTACTCTGTGGGAATTTATGCTTAGCACCGAGAGGATATTGAGATGGAAGTTCTCCCATTAGTAGAGGTTGAGTTTCTAGAAGCAATCTCCTTATCCCTTACATATGTGCCTTCATATGATAATTTTCTAGATAGACATTAGCTAGTGGATCCACCTAATCTAGAAGTTCATGGTTCTACCTTGGAAAGTCGGACAACCCTTTTCGGTGTGGGAGACACCGAGGTATCATGTTATAGCTCACATGGTCTTTATGTCGGTTAAGGCTCATTCCAATAATAATAATGAACTAAGGTTACTTCAAGAAGTATCTCACATGTGTTCAAATATGATGTTCACTTGCATTGATCATAGTTTTATGACTTATGGTTTTTAACTCTCAAAATACATGTTTAAGCTTGATCATTGCATACTTATGAAAATGTCCCTTTTAAGCATTAATTAAATACTTTATGCATGGCTATCATACTTGGTACATTGTTTTGTACTAACGCATACTCTTGCCTACATTTCCCCTAATGTAGTGTCCGATAGTCATGGTTCTCAGTTTCGTGGCTAGAGGTTGATTCGAGAGATTTTGAGCTTTGGTGAAACCTCATGTTTCGAGAACCAAGCCTTTACTTCATTTATGTCTTTATATATTAGTTTTGAAATTGATGTACATGTTACGTTCCGATTTCTTCTTATGTACTAGATGGCTTTGACACAAATGTTTAGAACTCCGTTGTGCTTTAATAAACATTTGGACTTGAAATATTGTTCCTTATATCTTTTTCTTCTATTTCTTATGTTATGAATGTTAAGTGGCTTGTATGGGGCCTCTCGGGGTCCTATATGTCATGTTACATCTAGGGTGTACCCATGGATCGTGACAAACTTGGTATTCAGAGCACAAGGTTTAGAAAGATCCTAGGATGTCTCATAAGCCACGTCGAGTAGAGTCTTTTTCATGAGTGTGAAGCGCACCACATTTATGAATTAGAGGCTAAAAGATGTTTAGGAAACTTCACTCCTATCATTACTTCTAAAGTCATGTGATTGAGTGTAACTCTAGGTGTCTTTCTCTCTTAACCCCTATTTATGCTTTTTAGAATATGCCTCCATGAAGGAATCCCATGAGATGGAATAGGAATGATCGTGATAATGTGAGACAAGAGGTTCCCCAAGTGTTGGTTAACCCTTTGGTTGAGCAAGTTACTAATGATGAGTTTCGAGCCGCATTTCATGCATTGGCCCAAGCTATGATGGCTCAACCAAATAGAGAGGTTGTGGCTCCCGTGAAACCAAGGGTGGGTACGGCGGTAACAAGGGTGAGGGACTTCATTAGAATGAATCCTCTGGAATTTAATGGGTCTAATGTTGAGGAAGATCCTCAAGAGTTCATTGATAAGGTGTATAAGGTGTTAATGATCATGGGAGTGACACGGTGGAAAAGGCGGAATTGATCGCTTATCAACTTAAGGGTGTTGATCAAATTTGGTTTAATCAATGGAAAGAAGAAAGGGCGGTAGATGCGGGTTCTCTTGATTGGGAGAAATTTAAGGCTGTTTTTCTTGATAGGTTATTTCCCATTGAGATGAGAGAGGCAAAAGTACTTGAGTTCATTAACATTCGACAAGAGGATATGAGTGTGAAGGAATATGCTTTGAAATTCACACAATTGTCTAAATATGCTCCAACAATGGTTGCCGATCCAAGGACAAGGATGAGTAAGTTTGTGTCAGGTGCTTCCAACTTAGTGGTCAAAGAATTCCTAGCTGCCATGCTTGTTAAGGAGATGGATGTTTCCTGATTGATGATACATGCACAACAAATAGAGGAAGAAAAGCTTAGGGAGAAATCTGGGGATTCAAAGAGGGCAAGAAGGGATGATGGTGACTCTTCACATTCAAGGTCCGATGGAGGGAATTGTTCTCAAGGTAAGCGTGGTAGTGAGAAAATATGGCCCGAGTGTAGGGAGTGTGGGAGAAGACATAAGGGTAAATGTCTAGCCGGTTCTAGTACTTACTTTGGTTGTGGTAAGATGGATCATTAGATAAGGAATTATCCTTCGGTTGCTAGAAATGAGGGAGATAATCATCGACGGGCTCAACACTAACCTTCCTCTGATCATAGTGGTGGTTGGAAACAAGATAGGTTCTATGCTCTTCAAACTCGATAAGATCATGAGGGTTCCCCGGATGCGGTGATTGGTAAGTTAATGTTTTTCTTTTAGCTTGTGGTTACATATTGCTTGATGTTGAGTGTTTCGTTGGATATGGTAAGACCTCCAAGTATGGTGATTGTGTTTGAAGTAGTCCTTGAAAGTCCTTGTGGAAACTTCTTAAGTGTTTACTTGTATCAATGGTTTAGTGGTTGTTAAGACATTGGTGTTATGTTTAGATTGAGGGAGATGGATTTGAAAAGCCTAGTGGGGTTTGCTTCCAAGGGTGAGATAGTGTGCCTCATGGTTGGTACATGAGTACAACTATGTTGGTTTTGGAAGAATTCCTTGTTATGGTTTGGTGGGTGAAAGTTGGAGGTGATGTTATTTCTTAGTATCCCTATCTCTTTCCTTTATCTTCGAGTCTAGCTTGAGGTCTTAGCTTCTCATGGTTCACTCTTCAAGATTCGGGTGTCTTAGTCGTCCTCATGTTTCCTCATGCATATATGCTCATGAAAATTTTGATTTTCAAAAAATATGATTTAGTTTAATTGATTGCTTCATGATTATGTGCATTTGAGTATGATCTTGCATGCTTGTCTTATGAAAAGATGTTTTTAAAAGTTTGCTTTAGCTTGGAGATGGAGTTTCCTCCTCGGGTATGTGCACTTATGTGATTGCATTCATGTTGGGCTGCTAGGTCTAGTTCATATCTTCCTTATGATGTTTAGATTATGTTTTTGCTTGGAGTCGAGATTCCTCCTTGTTTATGTGCATTTAGATGAAGTTGCATTAATGATTGAGTTGCTAGTTTCTCTCTTACTCTTTTCGTGCTAGTTTGACTTTCATTGGAGGATGAATGTTCCCAAGGAAGAGATAATATAACACCTCAGATTTAGGAAAGGCTAGAAATGGGTCAAGTGGGAAACTCACAAGCCCAAAAAGTGGACCATGGAACCCTCCACGGAGCCCTAGACATGTCGTGAAGGGGACCACGGTCCGTTGAGGGGATCTTAGTAGGTTTCCAGAACCTTCCCTATGTAAGCATCACTTTGACGGACGCCTAGATGGCCTGTGGTGAGGTTGACAGGCCGTCAAAGTGGTCGTGAAGGGGTCCAAGTAAGTAGGGGTCCTCCCCTAGCTACTGGTCAAGGCCATGGGCATCACAACGGCCCATGAAACCCCACACGAACCGTGAAGTCGTCCATGAAGGATTTTCCTTAGACTTAAAGTTTAGGGTCAACTTCAAACGTTCATATCTTTTATCTCACAACGAATTAGGTAGCCATGACCTATCAAATTAAAGGTCTTTGAGTTCTCTTTCCAATGCCACCGAGTTTTCTCAATTCCCATCTTGGAGTAAGAAATTCTGCTCGAAATAGTGAAGCATTGTCAGGCATAATTTCTTCACGACCCATTTGACAGGCCGTGGTGATGATGACGACCCGTTTTGGCCTCCATGATGCCAATTCGGCAATTTCAGTCAAGTAATTCTGGGTCTTTTCCCCCAATTGTTTTAACTCAATACTAAGTCATTTTTCCTTCTACCCAAAGCTCTATATAATGATTCTAAACCCCCAAATCATCCAATCTAAATTCATTCTCTTAAATTTTCAAAAGTTAATCAAGATCTTCCTCTCCAAATATTTCTCTCTCTAGAAATTGAAGAAGAAAGCTAGGGTTTCAAGATCAAGCCTCCAAATCCTCCATTGCTTTCAAGCTTTTGGCATCAAGATATGATAGTTTTCATCCATGGATTCCTTCCATTCATGGAGTTCCCAAATTCCTCTATTTCAAAGTTAGAATTCCCCAATTGAGTTAGGGTTTTCTTCAATTGTCATGGGTTCTTTTGATTATTGATTTAAATGGTTGAATTATGATCTCTTATGCATGAATTGATGAAGTAATATGATTTTATGATGATTTCCCCCATGAACCCATATAATCCCATGTTTTCAAGTTATTATCATATGATGTAGGATTTTGATTATTAAGGAAGAGTTTTATGAAATCAAGCAGATGTAGTGATGGTTTTACATGAATTTATGATGAAATCTATATCCAACCCATATTTTCTAACTGTTGATGATTGAAAGTGGGTTTTGAGCCTTGAAAGGTATATTATGAGATTATGCATGTTCTTATGAAATCTATGCAAACATTTTAAGGATGCTTTGAGAGTAAAGTATCAATGATGATGATGTAGATGTGTTGTTGAAAGGACTTTTCTCATATAAACATAAAACCAAGATGTGAAAGGTTTTCTCACATAATAAAGATTCTAAGGTTGAAAGGTTTTTCTCACCTAATTGAATCAAATATTAAGATATATCCTAATGAACCTAGCTTGGATTGGTTATTGAAAGATACATTTCCATGGATAATGACTTAGCTTGGATTGGTTATTGAATGATATCTTTCCATGGATGACTTATGACCTAGCTTTGATTGGTAAGATGACGTGCCCTTCCATTGATAATAAGAACAAGTAAAAAATAACTACTCCGTGCAAATTTATGCTTAGCACCGAGAGGATATTGAGATGGAAGCTCTCCCATTAGTAGAGGTCGGGTTTCTAGAAGCAATCTCCTTATCCCTTACCTATGTGCCCTCATAGGATGATTGTCTAGACAGACATTAGCTAGTGGATCCACCTAAGATAGAAGTTCATGGTTCTACCTTGGCAAGTCGAACAACCCTTTCCGGCGTGGGAGACACTAGGGGATTATGTTATAGCTCACATGGTCTTATGTCGGTTAAGGCTCATTCCCACAATAATAATGAACTAAGGTTACTTCAAGAAGTATCTCACATGTGTTCAAAGATGATGTTTACTTGCATTAATCATGGTTTTATGACTTATGGTTTCAAACTCTCAAAATACATGCTTTAGCTTGTTCATTGCATACTTATGAAAATGTTCCTTTTTAGCATGATTTAAATATTTTATGCATGGATATCATACTTGGTACATTGTTTTGTACTAACGCATACTCTTGCCTACATTTCCCCAAATGTAGGGTCCGACAGTCAAGGTTCTCAGTTTCGTGGCTAGAGGTTTATTTGAGAGATTTCGAGGACCAAGCCTTTACTTAATTTATGTCTTTATATTTTAGTTTTGAACTTGATGTACGTGTTACGTCCCGATTTCTTCTTATGTACTAGATGGCTTTGAGACAAGTGTTTAGACTTCCGCTTTGCTTTAATAAAATTTTGGACTTGAAATGTTGTTTCTTATCTCTATTGCTTCTATTTCTTATGTTATGAATGTTAAGTGGCTTGTATGGGGACTCTCAGGATCCTATACGCCATGTTACATCTAGGGTGTACCCTTGGGTTGTAACAGTACCAATAACACGGTATCCAGCAAGCAACTTAATAAACCAAACATCTATCTAGAAATTGAATATATCCCTTACATTCCAATCGAACCTCCTCAAACTACAACCTGTACAGAGATCAGCCCAACAAACAAACGAATCAAGTAAGTCATTCTCAAAGTCAAGTAGTTCCACACAACAAATACATCAATCTTAAGTAACAAGAAAGTCACGCATAAGCATCGAATGCATTAAGTAACAATAATCAATCTCTTACTGGAACCATTTCCCATCGGCACAATCTCACTAGCCGAAATTATTTCCCATTTGTTTCATATCAAATCACTAGTCGGAACCATTTTCCATCGACTTTATAAATACTTACCAAAAATGACCTCGACATCACAACACTCAACGACAAAGACTCATAACACTCGCTGGTAAAGACCTCGACATCATAAATCACCACATGTCTCATCATGGTGTTCACAATCAATGCACACAGGCAATATCACACCACACGAAAGAGACAACAATTCATACAATTCAAGTCCACATTCAGGCTTTCAAGCATTTCATCAATCAATCATTAAGGATCACAATAAGGCAATTAACATCATCTTGTTCATCACATAGCCTTTTTCATTTCAATCCTTTTTATTCATTTAGTTGTATCAAGTGGACAATTAAACCCTTCACCTCATCTTCATTACTCCCAACACACAAGCAATGAAGGAAATACATGAATCCTATTAGAATACAATGTTTAGGAGATCACTTGTCTTAAATCAATCAATATTCAGTCCCAGAGTTGATTCTTCCCTTTCCGAATCACTTCCAAAGCCACACAAATCTATACATAAGCAAATATTCATAATAAATTTCCAAAAACTAGAATAACCATATCAAATCTTGAAAAGTGGGTCAATCAACACAAAACTCAATTCTGAAAGTAAGGTTTGAATCAGAAATTTAATACTTGAGAACATTACTCAAGGCTTTAGGAACTCATTGGAAAAATTATTTCGAAACAGGACTTAAAATGAGTTCAACATCTCCATTTTAGCTAAGAACTTGAGTTCTTGAAAACCTCATCATTCACCAATTAAATCTCATATTTTAATGTTAAAACCCATAAATAATCAAAGGGGAATGAAGATTTAGGATTATAGAAGCTTACTCATATGATTTAGCACAAGAAAATCTTTCCAAAATTGCCACCAAGGGTTCCCCAAGCTCAAAAACGAAAAATAGGGATTAAACCCCGAAAATGGTAGGTCAAACCCCTCTCAGATGTCGCAAAATAAGCGAACCCCGCAAAAATCTCTGGCATCACAATAGTGAATGACCTTCACTAAAGCAATGGTCGCTTAAGCAACAAGTCCTTCGCTTAAGCGGCATGACCTTCGCAAAAGTGAGGCCTGCAGCACCAGAAAACATAGCCAACTCTCAAAACATCGAAAGGACCCTCAGGATTCTTTTGGAATCCTATGAACACAAACCACATATGTAAATCAATTATATTCGAAGTTCCAGACTCAATGGAAGCGTCTAACATGAATCTGAGGTCTCCTTGACCCGATATCCGTGAAAACCACAAGAAACTAATCAAATGCCTAAAAAGGCTAAAACAAGCTCGGGACCTCTCAAAAATCAATCAAGATCTCACCTAGGCCTAAAGCCATCCCCCGAATCCAAAGGAACTCTTGAAATTTTGATTAGAGCATCCAAACCCCGAATGTTGACCAAAGTCAACTCAAATGCTAAAATTCAACAATTTCATAATTTAGGACCTCAAATCCTCAAGAAAGATTCGGAATCTGAAACCGCCAAATCTCACTGCTCAAATTTCACATTTCGAAAACTAATGGAATTGAAGGAAATTCATTCCGATAGTTGAAACTTCAAAAGACACCAAAAACCACTTTCATAACAACTTCGCCTTTCAAACTCAAAAACCAAATTTTCAAATTTTAACTCAAAGTTCAAAACCAACTTTTCAAAACTCAATAATAGAAGATTCAGGGTCAATTACGGAAAGGCAAAATGGTAAATTTACGAAATTTTTCAAAAATGACCAATCGAATCATTACAAATTATGACAAAATAGGATTTATCAAAAGACAAAACAAAAAGATAAAACTTTTCTCAGAAAGTAAAAAAAAAAGATCAATTTGAAGCTTAAATTAGATTGAATGACTTGAGAGCTTCGAGCTAGGGGAAGAAAACAAGATCCACTGAAGTGATTGAGAGTTTGAAAGAGTTGAAAAGTAAAATATATTTGCGTGTGTTTTAGGATAACAAAAAATGACTTAAATATATTTTATTAGACTTAAAATGTTGTTCTAAATTCTTGAAAACTATCAAATAATCCCAAACTTCCTTTTCTGACTCCTATTTTTTTTTCAAAAAAATAAATAAATAATCCAATGAACATTTTGTAAATTAAAAGTTCAAAATACTACTATCTTCGTTCACTTTTAATTGTCATAATTTCCTTTTTTAGAATCAACCTATAAAAACTTTGACTAACATTTTATGATGTATTTTTTTTATCATATTGGTATGCAAAAAATTGTAATTTATACGTAGTATTTTTCGTATAGTTTTTGAATATCTAAATTTTTTGTTTAGAATATCGAATTAACATAATCTAATTTAACTTTAAAAGTTAATCAAATTAACTTTCGAAAAACGCAACATAAAAAATAGGAAAAATTCTTTTGGCGAGAAAATTTGGCCAGAATTTGGCCAGAATGATATTTTACCTAATATTATTTTACCTTTTTAAATATTTTTACTCTTTTAACTTTAATACCTTTTAACTAAAAAATGAAAAAGATCAGTTTATTTTAAAATAAAAAATATTATAATTTTTTTATATTTCTAGCCAAATTCTGACAAAATTTCTGACCATTTAACATTACCCAAAATAAAAATAGAAGGAGGGAGTATGTAAGACAAATATGAATTTATGGGAAGTCAAAGATAAGTTAAGGGTTTCTTGGAAAAGCAGTATGAGCAAAGTCTCTCTCATACTTTAGTGGTTTGTGACGTAGGAATAAAATATTAGTCTGTGGTTTATATTAAGTGAATTTATGAGGTAATCCATACCTATTACTCTCTCTCTCTTAATTTACGTAAAATATTTTAGATTTTGAAATTTAAATAAATTTATTTTTAATTATAAATTATTATTATTTTTTTTTAATATTTTGAATTGTCAATTATTGTGATTTATAAAACTTTTTACATAGTTTACAAATATATAAATTCCATTTTAAGAAATTTGAAAATTTCATGAATAAATTCTCGATCAAATTTAAACTATTCGACTCTCGAAAAATGAAATGTGTAACATAAATTGTGACAAAGGTAATATCAGTAAAATATTTAAGAAGATAATATAAATCATATTTTCCACTATTGTCAAATTATAAATATAATTTTGTAAATAATGCAATTTATGTCTAAAAAAAATAAAACTTCATAGAAAGCGCAAATTTAAAAATAATTTCAATAATTTTTATTATATAGAAATGTGAAGCCCTAGACGACCAAGGGTAGTTTTGTCAAACAAAAAATATTTCAAGCTTAGTTTAAGTGTACATTGTGCATAAAGTATTAAAATTTCCAGAAAAACCAACCAAAATTTGTGTAATTCCCAATGTATCCATCAGTAAGTCAATAGTTGTGGATTCTAATGGGCACACGTGTACCAATACATTGGGAGGAGTAAAAGAAATCATTGCAAAGTTACATGGATCCCATTTATTGATTTACTTCAAAGGGCTAACCCATCGTTGGCCCCCTAAAATTGACACTAACTTTCACATAAACACTCTAACTAGACTATGTTCATTTTAGACACTTCATGTAAGGTCTTATTGTGTCATTTTGACACTTTCGTTACAATCAGAAAAAATATATAATGTGTGTGTAATACACTCGCGAATGACGTGTAAAGTGTCCAATTAAATGAAGACATTTGTCATTTGTGCCCAAAATCATTCTTAAATAATAAATTTTGAGAAAAATAAAAAGTAGCCAATAAATCGATGACATGTGGCATTTTTTGCCCACATAATTAAAAAAATATTTAACCAATTAACAAAAACTATTTTGCAGCCTTCTCAGTGTCTTCTCCAAAATACTAACTTTTTTGTAGAAACGCTGCCCCCTCCCCAGCGGCCCTTCTCAATCATACACAAACCCTTTAATTATATAAAAGAATAAAGCTAAATCATGGATTTAGATTCTTCTTAATCAATAACAAAGCAATTAAATTGAACGGAAATCATTAAAATTAACTGGAGAAAAATAATTAAAAGAGCACTTACCGTAAAAGCTAAGTTTGAAGGCCCGTGAAGGAAGAGGAAAAATCAAATCCACTTCCATATTACAATAGTAAATTCCTCCAAAAAAGAATTTCATGATTATTTCAATATTTAAATCTTGAAATAGGTTTTTAAAAAACATTCGCCATGGATGGAGTTAAGCTTGAAAAATGGAGGCTGAAAATGGGGAAAAAGAAGAAGAAAAAATAATTAAAAATTGATTAAATAAGCTTTTCACGCGCAATAAACGAGTGTATCACACTCTCTATGACGTGTATGCAAAAAGTGTCAAAATGGCACAATGAAAACTTACCTGAGGTGCCTAAAATGAACAAAGTCAAGTTAAGGTGTCTAAGTGAAAGTTGGTGCCAACTTTAGGGAGCCACCGATGGGTTAGGCCTACTTCAAAACCATGTACATTCAAGCTGATACATTTTTTTATAAAATCTTTTTTATTTTTGAATGTATAATTTTTAATGAGATTTTTTCATACCAAAAATTCAAATTTGAGGTCTTTTAATCATTTTCTTTCTTAGTGTGGTTTGATCATGAAAAAATACTGTTTATTTTATTTTAAAAATTTATAGTTGAAGTCGTGTTTGGTTAAATTTTATGCAAAAATATTTAGAATTTAAATATACTTTTTTTAAAGGCATAATATATAAATATGTCATTTAATTTGGTTTCATCTAACATGACTTTCAATGTCCATAAGTAGACACATAAACTTGTATAGAATTGAACAAGTTGACACTTGTGTCCTATTTGACGCCCTACGTGACAATATAATTCACGTCCTATGCGACATTTTATGTGGCTCCCACGTGTGTTATTCCCCGTAGGATGCGTGTGTCTACTTCTTCAACTTTATAAAATTTTAAGTGCTTACTTGTGCACACCCTAAGTTGAATGTCATAGATGTCAGACAAAGCGAAGTTAAAAGATATATTTATATATTATGTTTTTCTAAATATGGTTTATATTCCTCAGTTTCTAAAAATTACTTGACTAATTTACCTGAGATATACAACCAAATTGCACTAAAAAAAGTAATATCTCAAAATAGATAGTTGTATAATGTCATAGATTAGATCTCATATAAGAACTACCACATACTATTACAAAAAAAAATCACTTTATTTAAATTTTTTGAAGTTGAACTTGTGTCAAGCTATTGATTTTGCAAATAATATTTGATTATTTGAATGTGTTTTTTTTTTTAAAAATAAACTAATATGAAATATAATTCAAATGGGGTCATTTTTATAAGAATAAATAATTTGTGATGAAATTTTAAAAAGGATAATATAGTTAGGGGCTGCTTGGTTATTGGTTAGAGTTGGGCAGTTTTTAGTAATGCATGGTTTTCATACCCTTTTCGTCGTACTTCCTCTTCTCCTTCTCTTCTTTCTCTCCCTGCCGAGCTTGTTGGAGTGCCTACTCTACCCTACGCTACCATCTTTCTTCCTTGTGATTCAACCACGGCGGATATTTAGTCAACTGCGGTTACGCTTACACCAAGAACTTAGTTATGCAAGATTTAGTTATGTGGTATTAGTTATGTTGGTATTAATTATGCAAATATTAGTTATGTAGGTATTACTTAGTTATGTAGAGATTACAATACATAAATTATTAATTATTGAATATATTATTTACAAATAAATAAGCAAGCAAATAGTATAATTTCCCAAAAAAATAAAAAAAGAAAGAAATCTTCTCTATACTAAAGTGGGAATTCTATTTATTTTTTCTCTCTCTATTTTTTTTAATGTTTAAAGCTTATAAAAATAAAATACCATAAATATATTTCAAGTACATTATAAAATCCTATTTTATATAATGTAAATTTCTATCAAGTTGTTGCATGTATTGTTTGTACATTTTTAGTATACCAAATATATGAGTTATATATAAATTCATATTCCAAATAAAAAAACAATACATAATAATTAAATATGTGGAATATATGGTGATAATATATGATTAGCATAGGCGTTGTCAAAATTATACATTCCGATTCATAATATTAATAAAATATTTATATTTTGATTTCAAATGAAAACAAATAAAAAATCGTTCGTATACAAAAGAAATAAGAAACAAAAATAGCTAGGAAAATAGAATAGTTATGTAAAGTTTTTCTAGAGTTTTCAATATAAAAAGGTGTCACGATCCGAGCCTACACCCTGGACGTGGCCGGCACTCGAGAACCATTGCTGGTCCCCAAGCGAACCCTCATCCTGGCTGACTACAAGCGGAAAACTGATTCAAGCATACAAAGCTTAAAAACTGAATAAAATTCATGAAACTGAAATACAAAGCTTTAACTCAAATGAAAAACTCTGAATAAAATAATATATTCAACTTGCCAAAAAAATAGGCAACTTAAGTCTTTAAAACATTTAATAAAATAAATGAATAATACAGACTTCTCAACTATACTGACTATCTATGAAGCCTCTAA